>OY740774.1:86760384-86875384 GCA_963513935.1 Aphrophora alni | reverse complement strand
CTCCCCGACTTAGTAAAGCCTGTAATTAACTGCAACTTGACTAATTTTTCTGTCCTATAAACCCGCCATTATTGGGTACATTTCATTAACCTAGATTAGAGGGAATTTATGTTTCGAACCGCGACTTTACCAGAGTGTATTAGCTGTATTTATTTCTGCACTTGTCCGACCACGCCTGTACGTGACAAATTTATTTCTTGTACTTAAATTGTATGAACTCGTGAGTATCGGATTAAATTTTGTTGTTGTTCAATATTTGTCAATTTTCTCTCTCTTGTGATGGTAAAAATGAGGTTGTTCCTATTGATTGAACGAATGGTAAAAAATTACGAAATTTGTTTGTAATTAAAGTAATCAATTTTTGACTGATTTTTACCTAACTTGGTAGATAAAACTAAATAATGAACAATTAACTGATTCTTAAAAATTGCAAATTTCACAAAAAAGTTAATATTATTAATTTTTTTTTATTTTACCATATGAAAAACGTAAAAACACGTTCAGTAATTTTGTTTTGTTTAAACAATAAAGTTTACCCTCAGGAGATCACTTAAACTCAGTTTTCGCAATCCTTAGATATCTAAATAGATCTAAACCCTTTTAATGTAGTCTTGGTTTATAAACCTCTCTTTCATCTTTCTTATCAAGTTTTTCTTGACTAACACTAAATCTTTTCCGACTCAGAAGCTACTATATTATATTATTAGGGGGTTAGGGGACTAGGGGAGCTAGATGAGTTAGGGGTATTTTATGTTCTTTTCTTCTTTTTCTTATAAAACAATGATGGCCGTTAGGCGTTTAAATAACAAAACAAAAATAACGATCCTACTGTTTTTTTGACAACAAATAAATTAATATTTTATTAGATTATTTCAGATCATTTGTTATAATATTAGATGCTATCTTATTGTCATAAAAATGTGACCACAATATCACAAAAGAATTATTGATTACAAAACAACAAAAAATTGTGTACCGTACTCTAACAGCCATGAATATTTAAATAACCTTATGATTTTGTTTAACAGCTGTTTTTAACTTTTTTTTTTGTTATATTACTTTCGGCGTATGTGATTTATTAGGGGTACTAGTAAGCGATATTTGAAACAAATGACACTGATTCTGTTAATTATATCAAAATTATCAAAGCTTATCCGGAAGTATCTTGTCTTATAATTTTTTTTTATTATGAAAAAAATATGCTTTATGTTAGTAATTTCAATTGGGTTTGTGAAAGAATCATTTATTATAATTCTTTCGATAGTATACTATTGAGAAACAAATTATAAACAAGACTAAAATAGATTTATAATTAATAGTATAGATCTAAGTATTAGTGATTACTTATTGGTTATATAATAATAATTAACAACGAGATTTGCAATTAACTCTTGCCTTTCTTTCTATTTTAATAAATGTTATTATTCTACATTAAAAAGTATATGTAAAGTATTATTCAGCGAATTAAAGTTGTATGACATATCTCAACAAAATAATATAACACCGGTGCACTGACACTCTTGGCAGTTCATAGGAGCGCGGAGAACTACATCTTCAATAACATATTTACTCGATACTTTATAATCAATCGTTACATTTATGCCCCCTTTTGAATTAGATAACTTAATTTTGTTTTCAAATAGCAACTACCATTACGTGACATGTTATTTTGTAGGGTAAGACAAATTTTAGTGCCTTTGGAAAAGTCCCTACGATATCTCCAACCGAAATTAAGGAACTAGAAGTTGAATTTAGTGTTTTCTGTTTGTCATGGATATTAATGGGGGAAAAAAAAAAAAAAAAAAAAAAAAACTGATTAAATTTTTTAACAACCGACTCATTCCACTAAATGAAAACGGTTTTATGTGTTTTCCCTATTTCAACAAACCGACCCCAATTTTTGAAAAAGGAATCCAATGTTGAAATCCCCCCCCCCATCGCGTGACATACCAATTTAAAGGGAAATGTGAGAGGAAACTGAAGACTTATATAAAAAGTCTACAATTTCTCTAAATTAATTAGTTTTAACTTTAGTTTTATTTTTGTCTTCAATCTTGTTGGTTAGTTTATTATTTCAACCATTAAACGGTCAGTTTCCTCTTTCAAATTTCGTTAAAAATAATGTCACATGATAGATAAAGAAAATTGCCCTATTGTTTCTTCCTTTCAAAAATTAAATACTGTTCGATAAAATCGAAAAATACTTAAAAAGGTGGTCATTTAGTGAAATAAGTCCGCTAGTAATTAATCAGTTTTCTTTTCCATTAATATTGATGACAAATAGAAAACTCTCAAGATATGATTTCTTTCCTCCATAACTCCAATTAGAAATATCATAGAGAATTTTTCAAGACAGTAAAATCTTATTTTATTCAATTTAAAATGGTATGTCACACGACGTAGGTTGTTATTTGAAAAACAAAAATCCCCTTTCAACCCCCCTTAAAAATGGTGGAAAACATGTTCATCCCATAAAAAGTTAAAGAACTTAGCCTATGACGTTTTATGAGGGTTAAACGTTTTCGTTATTACTCGTTCAGAAATTACCTACGGGTTGCAAAAATTCTTTTCCACTTTGCGTGTTATTATTTTCAATTAACGTATTTTCTTAAATCCTTAATAATTTATCAATCTACAGATATTCATGTAAAATCAAAATATATCAAGACTTTAACGTCAGTGCTATAGAGACAATGTAATCAAGACATAGAACCAGATATGTCACATGTCTACTAAAACAATATAGGTATTTGTTTGCAATTAGTAACACAACACCTTATAGCCTTGAAGTGACCGTTAACTTTTCACACTATGATTTACTTTCTATCGGTATTAAATTACGTTCACACATACACGCACACATTAACAAATGTCACGTGGACACATAAAACAAATGGTACTGGTTGACAAGTTGTGTTACTTTAATAATAAACTATGCAAATTATTTTATTGAATTTTAATATTTACTAAGCGGTTGCGTCGCATTCCATTGTAACTAGGTGTCGTATAACATACCTAGTAGGTAGGAGGCGTGGTTTTTTAGCTGATGGCGTATGTCTTTTTATTTTCTAATATGGTAGTTTAGTTGGGTTAAAATTGTCATGTCAGATTTTTGTAAAAATTTTGTTTTTGAGATTCTGAAGAGTACAAAAATGATTTTTAGAATGATATCAGTCTAACATCTGTGACGTGCTTCCCAGATTAAACCAGTGGAATTTTTATTAAATTTGGTAAGTGGTATCTCTAATTTTTTTTTTCATTTTTGAAACTCAAAAGATTCAAAAATAGGCACAAAAGTTATAACTTGGATTTTTTTCAGTGTTGGCTCTAATATTTAGTAAATCCAATTTACTAAAGTATAGCCCCTATGGACTTAAATAAAAATAAAATTTTATAGTCACAATCATCTTAAAAATAAAAGCTCTAGAGATATGGGTGACAATCAAAATCGTCTATGGAGATATAACCTAACTTTTCATAATCGACACTACCAATTTTATTGTAATTTTGGTGTGATGTGAAGATTAATAACACAAACTAGTGTATATAATCATATTACGAGTTAAGTAATGGACGAAATGAGAGAGAGAGAGAGAGAGAGAGAGAGAGAGAGAGAGAGAGAGAGAGAGAGAGAGAGAGAGAGAGAGAGAGAGAGAGAGAGAGAGAGAGAGAGAGAGAGAGAGAGAGAGAGAGAGAGAGAGAGAGAGAGAGAGAGAGAGAGAGAGAGAGAGAGAGAGAGAGAGAGAGAGAGAGATGGAAATGTAATTTGATCCTCACCATTAAAAACTATAATTCAGTTCAATACAAATTTACAAGAAGAATGATAACAAACGTAAAATATCGATAAAAAGTTCTTTATTGCTAATTTTATTATTGTATTTCTTTCGGAAGTAAATTTTATTGATATTGAAGGTATATGAAATTTTTGGTGAATTTATATTATTTTTTAAAAAAAAGGTTTTATGAAAGGTAATTGTGTCTATGTTTGTTTCATTTGTGTCATAAATTGGTCATATGAGTATACAGTGTTTGATTAAAATTTAGTTATTAATAGCGACCGCACGGTTCATTTTATTTGGTTTTAATTTTTGTCTTCACATTTCACAAAAATTTCAACCAAATCTGTAGAGTTGATTTTATGAGCGCCTTTTAAAAGTATTTTACTGATCACTCTTGAACTAACATTTTTGGGACCCCAAGAGGAATATTTTGGCGAATTTTGAAGAACATATTCTGAGGCATTAAAAAAATTGAAATTTTGAATTTTGATCTGAGAGCAGCCATCGTAAAACGTTATTTTACAGATTAAAAATGCTTTGGGGTATAGATACACGTAATATATTTTATAGAAATCTGTACACTTTTTAGGATTTGTTGTATAGACAAAAGACACAGATTACTCCATAAAACAGTTTTTTTTTAAATTTTCAAAATCTCAAACTCTCAAATTATTTCCGAGACAAAATCATTATCGTACAGATGTTTATATGTATCACAATAAGTCTAATCAAATATAATGGTAGACAAATTAACATACACAACTATAATTCGAAAAAAAAAAACCAAAACAATATCAAACAAGTATCTCATTAAAAAGAACAATATTTATAAAATACTATGTAGTGGAGACTTTAATAAGTGGGAAAGAAAGAAGTCCAGTCTCATTTGATTACTATAGAAATGATCTAGTCGTGTGTGACAGGAGCGCTCTACTTGTCTGTTGTGATTTATGGGTCACGTAATAATATCTCAATCCCAAGTAACCCACTTCTAATCCCCACGCCAGACGTCGGACGCAGTATCATGTTCCATAAATTGCAAACTAACAAGTATATAACAAATTTAATCAACACGACAGAGCGGGTGTTCCCTACATATTCATATATCATACACGTTTACTTTAATTGATCTATATTAAGTAATGGTTTAATATTTATTACTTTATTTATCTTTGAGTTAGTATTTTTTTATGTACAACTAATCTCAACAAAGTATTAGAGTTATTTTTATTATTTTTTTAAAACTTGTGGCTGTTTTATTTTAAAGCAGTCTTTTCGACCGTACATAGCGTGTAAATAATGAGACTTTTATTACTGTATGAACTTGAAAACTTAATTAATTTGAAGAAGTATTTTAAAGCCAATATAAAGAAAGGGATACTTTAATATCTGTGGAGACTTCTATATATTAATCGTAGGATATAAGCTACAGTCGAAAAAATATAGGGACGACTAAAATACATATCATACTAATTAATTGTATGAAAAAAAAATCATCTATTGGTGATAAGTAATTTGACATGTATATATAATTACATGTCAAATTAGTTACAACGAGATTTACAATTAATTTTTCAATTACTTGTATTTAAGTAAATATTATTCAGTAATTCCCATTACAGTACTTGTAAATAAACCAAAGAATGTATATGCAGGGCACACAAAACAAGAAATATTTTTGTAAAACTACGTCCTCAATAACTTACTTATTGGACATTCTATAATAAACAGTAAAATGTTAGTATTTTTTTTTTTTATGCTTTTTATTTCGAATGATTTGTCAAATGAAAATATAATTTTAAATGAATAAATTATTTATAGTTGAAAGTCAATTCATATTTTAATGTAATCTTTGTGATTTAATAAACACCATTTTAATTAAGATAAATTTATTTTTACGAGTCAACTTTGTGTGGTTTTTATTTTTATGGATTGTTTTTGACAGCGGAAAACGCCGTGTTTTTATCTACTGGTGAGCTTCAAGTTATGTCATTTTGATGATGTCTTTGTAACAATATTAAAGCGTAGTATATTAATTAGTTACTTTTATTAATTTTTAAAACAGTATATATATTAAAACATTATATTAAAATTAATATACTTATGTAGTGTTTTCGACAATTAAAAACATCGTGTTTTATTTATATTTATTTATTGGTAAACGTATTCCCTTCTTTAAAGTCACTTTGTTAAATAAACTTTAAATATTAGAGAACTTCGTGCTTACTTTATTTTAATACAGTCTTTGTCAACATCAACAGCTTTCGAATTAAAGATTAATTTATTTACATTTTAACTTCGTACGTTTTTATTTTGATGCCGTATGCCTTGAAAACACTGTATTTCAGAGGTAATTATGTATGTTAGTGAATGTGTTTATTTCCTTCTTTTAATGGTATTTTTTCTATTGGAAACAGCATTAAATAAACAGTTAGTTTATGGTAAAAAATTTTATTGTATTTTACTAAATCAACGGGTGTTTTTATTACAAAAAAGAACAATTATTTGCACCATTTAATGGGTTTTTCATTGAAGTGTGTAGCAATGCGAATGCATAATTATACAATTTATAGAAGTGGAATAATTTATAGCTGTCTGAAGTTTTGTAATAATAGAGTAGGTTTACTTGATGTGAAATTACATACACATTTTAAACTTTAGAATGTTTGTAAATCTGTTTTGATCTCCCTCATATAAACCTGGACAACTGAGACTAATGAATTAATTGACCTTCGATACTTCCAATTGGAATATTGTGGCGCCAATATTAACCCTCTGTCTGTAATCAATATTATAAAAAAGTCTCAGTTCCTATTCTAGTTTTGGTAGTAATCGGAATTTTTAAAAAATCGAATTTTCGTTGATTGGGTTTAATAATTGGTATAACTATTTCACCGCCTACCTTTGTACAGTTAATGTGGGTCAACCTAAATATATGTATAATGGGTTGTGAATCAGAACAAGGGTTGTATAAATTTAAGGCTCATAACAGTTTTAAACAAACAAATTAACGTGATTTAATTCTTCTTTTAGAGTAGAGTAATAATTTGAAAGTATCAAGATAAGATACAGTTATAAAGTGAATAATAAACTTAGGAAATTTGAATTTCGAACAAAAAGAAGGAAAACGTGATACTAACATGTTACTATTAAGGTTGTATATAAACTAAATTATTAGTCGATACATAAAATCTGAGCTGAGAATTAGTTAATTATAATATTTAATTTAGATACATAAATTCAAAGATTATAATTAAAAACATGTTTAAAAGAACATTTAATCTCATTAAAGCTACCAAAAATGTTGGCCAATAAATATCAACAAACAATTTAAATTCAAGACATAATGCCTTTTATAACAAAATAATTATTACGTTATTTAATTGTCCTTGTCGTAAGTACCTTAATAGTTTGTTAGCCACATTAATATTTTTGAAATAATTAGGTTGGAAGAATTCCTAAAATGAACGATTTTAATTGTAATACTCATGGAATTTTAATTTTTGTAGGTGAATGAAAATTCACTATATACATATATATATATATATATATATATATATATATATATATATATATGTCTTAATCATGCCATTGTAGATTTATTACACAATACAGACTATTTATTCTAACAAAATTATAATTTTCTATACGTTGTGAATAGAATACGAAGTATTATTATCTACTCTTAAAATCGAACTTCATATAAACACTGGAATTGTAAAATATTCCCAAAGGAAGAATTATTTCACAACAATTAAATTAGTTGGTAAATTGATCCATTATATATACTACTTTCATTTACAAACATTACATTATAAATTCGGTAGAATAAAACTTGATCACAATTTCTCACACACGACAACGGCGTCATCTTCAGTGATGCACGAGCTACCTAATCTAATCTATAACTCACTAAAGTTTGAATAAATAAACATACAATTTGTGAGAATTTATGTTCAAGTTTTATTGTATAAAATGTACCATCTCACAAGGCAAGTTAAAAATTTATTTAAATATTATATTTTACACTGTGAATACCATTGGCGTAACTGAATCACGTTTTATTTTCATTATATATTTTTCCACTCATCAAGAGCTTTCAAATGATGTATCACACGTCTGTCCTATTTTAAAATTTAAAATTTCCCCTCCCTCCAAACCTTATAAAAGTTATTATTAATAATACTGGCGTGGGGAGTTGGGACTTTATGACAACAAAATAGGTACTAAATCGACGACGCAAGTGACTAATAAATAAAAGACGACCTAAAAAAATATTCCATCCAATCATTAAGTTTGTCAACTACAAGTCAGCTGTTTTCATATTTCTTACATATATATGTTCCATGCAAAAATGTAATACAATCAAATAGAATTATTGTGCTCGCTTAAATTTTCTTTATTGCATTTTATCACCGCATTGCATTACAGGCGTGAAATTATTACAATGCCTTAATAACCAACATTAATCTAGTATCCCATTAAACACGCAATGTATTAAATCAGCTGATATTATACAAGCAACCAAACATGTTTTTAAATATCTACCCACCCACGTGGGTCACAATCCATTTCTTTGTTTGCACTCGAGGTATGCAAAAGATATTTATGATTTATCTTACGTAGGTTTTCGAACCTTGAACCGTAGAAACACGTGACAAGGTGTGGTATTGCACATGCGCACATGTCTCGAGTTATTACAGATACGATTAAATAATCGATATGTGGATCAAGCTACTATTGAACCTGTGACATTGAACGAGTTCATTTCTTAGTTATTGAGGCCAACTGTAACTTGGGTCGGTTTCACCTGGGGGCGTGTGGTTGGTTCAAATTAGATTTTAAATGTATGGAAATTAAGTTAAAAAGTTCATGAATAATGTGTTACCTTTTATTGGCTGTTACAGAGTTTTTCCTATACAGAGTGAATAGAAAGTCAGGTACCGTCGATTGTAGTAAATCAACAGCTCAGACTTTATAACAGATATGACATAAATTTTATTATATATATATATATATATATATATATATATATATATATATATATATATATATATATATATATATAAGGTACAAAATCATAGCTCTATCTTTCTCACACAAGTTTAAAAAATATTATCAATTGCTACTCCCCCCCCCTATTTGTTTACTATATTTTGATGGTGAAAAAAAAATTACATAATTTTTTGGAATATTTATTTATTTAGAAAAAATATTATTATATATTTAATGTATATAGACGTAATATAAACTTTTTTTTTAATTTTTGCTATAATTTTTTTAATGCATTTTCAAATTTTTAATTGCACTGGTTTTTGTTAATAATTTTTATATTTCATCATAATTTTTAAGAAATCAATATAGCCACTTAGGAATACCAAGTTTTTTATAAAAAAATAAAAATGAATTATTTATTTATTTCACCAAAAAGTCCAGAAATTTGGGGAGTTACAAGAAATTTAAAGGTGATAAATATTTCCTTTGAGTGGTCAGAATTTATATGTTTAATAACGTCATTTGTATAGCCACTACAAGACTGAGATTGAACAGTCCAGGACTGTATAATATCTTACAAATTTAAATCAATCCCACACCTTGAAATGCCAAAACCTAAAATTAGGATTTGCTAAGGTAGCCTATTTTAACCTAGATGATTATTGGAAAGAGTATTCTAATTTCAAATGATAAAAAGTTACAGTATAACTTTTACATTGGCAATTACATTGGTCGTCATTTTAGTTACAGTTGTACTAAACAAAAGTTCTTTAAAATGATGTATTATATAACCAAACTTTTTTTCATATTGTTAACTTTCCTCTTAAAGTTTAAAATTGAAAAATGTTCGCTCACAAAAGCAGCGAAGCAGCCCCTCCACTATAAAGAACATTCTTGCAAACCATGTATAGCGATTAGGGGAGTCCAACTACACATCCTAAATTGCCATAGTTTAGCACATTTATCTCAGAAACTACTGTACATATGGCACTGACACTATGTCTGATTGTTTATCTATGTTGAATACAGCTTTGGATGAAGAATTATAAAAAAAATGTCAAATATTAAAATAGTTATGAATTTTTACTCATATTTTTTCTAGAAAATACACTTTTTTTTAATTTTTTTTTTTTTAATAAACGACAATTGAAAATCAAATATGATAGTTTTTCATGCAAATAAAGATATTTCAATGAACTAAATTCTGAAAAATTCATCACAATATCCCTTATGGTTTCTGAGATATGTGTACCTAAGTTTAGAAAATGTTTTAGGAAAACAATGAAGGGCTAAACAAAGTAAGTTTTCCCAAATGTATTTTAGTTTTAATTTGGACTCTTTACAAACTCCAAACTTAGATATTTCAAACCTCCAATCAAAGACGAGGTTTCAAAAGATAATACTAAATTGTTGGAAGGACTATGTAGAACTTGAGAGTTTCACCGTAGAAGCACTTGTCACCGTGGCACTTGGTAGGATTAACTTAGGATTAAGTCTAGGTGAACTTGTCTCTAGTGAAGGCCTGTTACTTGATAAATTACTTACTATGGTTTTCTGGTATATTTATTATCAGTAAGTTTTCAGTTAGGACAATAACGTTTCGTTTTGCAATGATTTTTTTTTTGTAAAATAATTATAAGTTCTAAACCAACTAAATAATTCAAAGCCCTGTCTACAAAGTACAGTCAAAACACAAACGAAAGTATTGCCAAAATTTACTAGGGAGCATCAAAGTGTCCAGGGTCTAAGACAGTGTAAAGTTTACACTAAATATAGTGCTCTAAAAAATAAAATATAAAAAAATACAGCTTCTTGCTTGTGATTGATGCTCTACTGTATTATGCATGAAGTGCGACCTTTAAAACTAATAAAAATATATTTATAATTATGGTAGCACTGGTATATTTTAACTGGTGTTAAATTTTTCAGAAGAGTGCAGACTATAAAATAACGCAAGAAATAAGTCAAATTTTGACCGATAGGTCAGTTGGACTCCTCTAAATAAATAGTTAAAGAGAGATGTTAGTTTATTGTTTCTTTTCTGTCACCCTGTAGTAAGAATTATAGTACATAACTTCTGGTTCACTCTGTACTATAATACATTACCACGGGCGTCGTCTGTATTTAGAATAATTTCAAGTCCGGATATTTGAATATATCATTCCTAGTTGTTAAACATGATGTCATATATCGATTGTCGAACGATAAACAATATAATCGACCTTTTAACACCTTGTTGTATCGAGGACAATGCTATTATATCAGATTATTTTAGACTGTTGTTTAAAGCCTGAGGTATCGGAATGTTTTTCAAGTGAATGGGTTTAAGTATTTAAGTTTTTTTTAACAAGCGGTGAATGTAGACTGCTTTTTGGGAGGACACAAATTGTTTTAGGTCAGATTAAATTATAGTGGAGACGACAAAGTGAATACAAGTTTGCATAAAAGTGAGGAACGATTGTTCTTTTTAATTTTTTTTTCATATATGTAGTATAAAGAGAGTTATGTGATATAACAGTTTTGAGGTCCCTAGAGTCCAAATAAATGGGTTTATTAATGATAATTGTAGTATATGTTAGTGTTTTACAGCACAAATGTGTGGACCAATTTTAATAAAACATTGTGTGTTACAATTTTGCTATTTCTTGCGACGTTTTAGGGATATATAATATATATAATTACTAACTAAAATTGATCAAATTAAAATGTTGTTGAAAATAAACATTTGTAAATTTTGAGGTTATTGAATATACCAATCAATTTCAGTTTTGTTTCTGTAAATATTACAATTTGCTAATTACATTTATAATACCTAATAGAGTGTTTTTTTTTCTGCACATGTTTGGAAGAACCGATATAATAATATACCCCCTTCTCAACCCCCCCCCCCCACGTTTTGAATTTGACTAATACCTCCAATCTAATTTTACTCTTTCATACCTCCAGTGCATCATATGTTTCCGAGGGAAATACTTAACATATCTTTTGAAAAAATTGAAATTGAAATTGAAATTGAAATATCTTTATTAGTCACTATATACATATACATGTTCAGTTTACAAAACTTTACAAACTTAAGAGTAATAAAGTCTGACCCCGAGTTTTATAAAAAAAAAACCTGTTTGGGGTGATACACATGAAACTTACAATCTATGACAAGAGCTAGAGATAAAGGTGGCGGCTGATCGGTTACATTTGATGATTCACCGAACTTTGTTAAAATTTCATCTCTCAACATGGAAGAAACAACAAAAGACAAAGGCTACTTATTATTTATACAGGACAAACAATTTTTTATTTTTTTTATATATAAATAATATTAATTATGCCAAAATAGAAAATATATACCGTATCTTAGTTAACACAAAAAAAAACAAAAACAAAAAAGAAAATCTTACCCTAAACAATTAAGTAGGCTATTCTTAAACCTAACAATAAAACAACTAAAAAAATATTCCTTATAAGTCATATCTTATTCTAAACAGTCATAAAACATAGAAATATTATCATGAAACAGAAGATATGTTTTTAACACTCTTAAGAATTTACTTAACTTTTTAACAATTTTAATTTGACGGGGCAAGTAATTATAAAATATCGGAGCAAGATAGGTGAAAAACTTTTTATATAAAGTAAGTCTAGGCCTTGGAACATACGCATTCAATCTATTTCTAAGGATTACAGTAGGATTTCGAATATCTTCTCTTTGTTTGTTACTCTTATTATAATAAACTTTTAATACCTTATAAATATACAAATTCTTTATAGATAGAATCTCAAGTTTTCTATAAATAGGTAAAGCGTGTTCTAATTTTGATTTATTATCTATAATACGAATAAATGAGTTACGAATGTAACACTTCGAATGTAATAAATTCGAATGTAATACGAATAAATGCGTCGTATACATATCCCTCAAGTACAATTTATATATTAACATTTCCAACAACATCCGAAACCTCGTATCTTAACCTTGAAATCAGCTGATTTATTATTACAAGATTAAACAGTCACGAGTATATCAAAGTTGTTATTTTAATCAATTAGCGATTTTCTTGACATCACTTATATTAAGATAACAACAACTATGAAAGGTTGATTTGGTAACCGGGCTTACCGAGTCAGAACTGGCCTTGATTTTGATATGTTTTAAGACGTCAAAATTAATTTAGCATGTTTCTTTGTTTGAAATAAGCTTGAGAGTTGTAATGACTGCTTAGCCCCAATACAAAATATTTATTGTTTTCTTTTTAGTGTATATTTGAAAGATCGTGGTGTATAGATATATTTCGGGGGTCTATTAAAATTTTTGTTATTTATTAGGAAATACAGTCTTTTGGTTGAAATTTTGAACGATTTTCAAGAAATATTTCCATTGCACAAGTAGCCTACTAAAGTATTAAAAACCCTTGCTTCACGGTACGGGATTCAGGTTTACGTGTCTCAAACATTTTTAACATGACGACCAATACGGTTGCTTGTTTAAGGGCTACAATCTAGAAGAAAATCAAATTAATTTTTCCCTTTTTCAGAATTATTTTATGGCCGATATTCACTACTTTTGGGTTATAGAAAAATCCCAAGAAGAAGGACAAAAAGATTTCTACATATTAAATTTGATTAAATCGGACTACTCATATGAGTTTAGAGCATTGCAGTCAACAATCTGACATTTTCAAAAACCACTTTTTTGGATTCAGAGGGGATCAAAACCGATATTGCTGCAATTAATTCGTTATCGGTTTTGTTACGTAAGTTGTACTTTCTCTACAGTTGGATGAAAGTAAAAAGTAGTCACATCGTGTGTGTTTGTATTATTATTATTTTTATCAGATATTTTTCACGATAGATTATCGAAAACATTTCGTTCAATTTATTTAATTACAATCTTTAATAGAATACCAAGAAACGTTTATTAAATTACCATTTGCAACAAAATCTAATAAATTATTTCTACAAAATCAAACCTAATGAACATATATTGTATAATGTATCACCTAATAACACTATTACATTCAAGGACAGTTGACAACATGACTGCTTTTAATAAAGAATATAAATAGATACATTTTCATATCGTGTATCAGACGAGGTCACACGTGCTTGTTGTTATAAAATGTCTCCAGATTGCTGAGAGTTATTTCGAAATTCAACACGTGACTCTAAACGAACGGAATTATTTTAAATTAGATAATCAATACCCCTCTCGTATCATGTATTATAGTATTAATTCGTTTGTCTACAGCTTTCCACTTTAGAAATAAAGTTTTATTTAGTTGTCTTTTCACGTGTATACTGTTGTATTAAAATATATATATTTTTTTTTACAATTATTTTTAACTTTAATTAATTGTTAAACCCAGTTAAAGTATTTTAATAATGTAGGATTGTTATAGATAATTTGTTCATATATTTGGCATATTTTTATATAAATAATAAACGATATAAAAACTATGCACAAACTTCGAAATCTTTCATCTCCAAATAAAAAGCAAAATAATATTCGATACCGAAAATGTCAATTCGTTAATTGTCAGTCAAAAATTGGAAAATCACCCGTCTTTGAAAACATAATTATCTATTTAAATACCTTGCGTTGTTTGTACCAATAATTTGTCCTCATTTTAAATCGTCCTCCGCTTAAATTGAACATTATGACGGGAGTAAAATAATTAGATTTTTTGTCAATTATTCCTGCAAAAATAGTTATTTGATTTGTTATTATGTGTATTAATCTTCAAATTTCACTAAAATTTGAACGAAATCGTAAATCCGATTTGGGGAAATTATGTTATTTACGCCAAGTTTATGTACTCACGGCCAGGCATGTTTAAATTAAAACGTTTTGTTTGGGTCCTTAAATGATTCACTTGAACAAAATTTAATCAAAATCGTTGACCCAAATTTGAGAAAAACTTTTTTGTATATTCTAAAGGTGAGATCTTTGAATTATCGTCAAATAAAAAAAAATTAAAAACAGATTAAAATAGGGTCACGCATTTGGTTTGTATAGCACTCCACAGACAACAGACTACAACTGATGTCAGACAGAAAGACTGACATCATTCCAAAAAATATTTTCTTTTCTTAAGGAAACCTCTCCGCAAACACTGGACATCTGTTTTTTGACCCATCACATAACTTGTTATTACGACGGATATATTAGAAAGTAAAATTTTTTTAAATAGAAAATGACTAAAAAAGAATCACAACCTTCCTCCAAAAAAATTGTCTAAGTTCGTGTTTAATATATAAGAAAGTATTACACATGGCAGAGAGACATAGTTCCAAAAAATCATTTGGATTTACCGGCCGTTAAAAGGTATAATTCCGTTAAAAAAAACAACACCGAATATTTTTAACCATTTTAATTCTATTAAAATTCGGTAAATGGACGTTATAGAGAACATTAATTTGGCTAAAACAACTGCCGAAAACTCAATAAAACTTCACTGAAAAAATCATTGCACTACTTCCATGATAAACAAATAGTTACGTAAATTTACGTATTGGGAATAAAGTCAACAATGCACAGCCTGACGAATCTTCTCTAGTGGCTTTTCAAGCAGTGACAATGGCTTTACTGATAACGACTATGTTATCTAGTGCTTTGTTAGGAATAAGTTAATATTAGGTTAATATTAGGTTAGATTAGAAAGGAATCACATTCACAAAACTCAGAATGATCCAACTATTGTGAAACAATTAAAAAAATGTTGAAATGCTTGTCTTGCATAGAAACTAGAGCAACCAAGACTCCCAAAGGTATATAAACGATCAGCAGAATTTGGGTGGGGGTCTCTTGTCTTTTGGAGCTGGGAAGATACACGGCTGTGTGGCTAGCCGTGGTGGAAGATGGCCCAGGAAATCTACGCAACATACCGTAAGCAAGCATTTCTATACATTAAATCACCAGGTAGAAGACTTGTAATTTCTTTTATTTAATATATAATAATAGTTGGAATACTTCTGGGCTTTGAATAAATAATATGGTTTTGTTTTATTGTTTAATTAAATTCCTATTAGTGTATTAAAGTTTTGTAGTTAAATTATTGTATTAAAGTTTTGTATTTGAATTATTGTATTAAAGTTTTGTAGTTAAATTATTGTATTAAAGTTTTGTATCTAAATTATTGTATTAAAGTCTTGTAATAAAGTATAGTAGTAAAGTATCAGGCAAATAGATGTAAGTTTCATACCAAAGATAAGATTTAATAAAAATACTGAACCACTGATTTGATGATATTAATTGGAATTAAAGAACCCAGGCAGTTTTAAGGGCCGTTCATAACAAATGGTGCATCGGCCGTTCTTTTAGTTTTTACTAAAAATTAATACCTATAAAAATTGTGCTAATATTCTTTTTATACATATTATTGAAGTTGATTTTAAAATTTTTTAGTTTAAGAAGTTTCAAAATTATTAACTGGATGTTACTATTTAATTATTGTTAGTGTGTTTATTAATAAGATAAGCTAAATTACAGTCATTCTAATTGTCACGATAACATTACGGGAAAATTTGTGGTAGGTTAAGGAGCTGAAAAGCAATTAGAAACCTGTTCCACTTACAATCTACTTGTTACATAAAACAACGCGTCGGCAGTTTGCATTACACAAGGTCGTGGCGGTTACATCACGGATTGCTGACGGAACATTGTGGGGCTTTGTTTACATTTTTTCTTTCTCATGCGTCAATAAGTTTTAACAGTGAATAGGAAAATTAACGACAAACTTGACATTTCAAATTTATCATTGTTTCCGGTGGACTGAGTAGCTGGAAACGGATCTTTTTGAGTGTCGGGTGTTGAATTCTTCTTGGGTAGGATGTGCGAGAAACTGCCATTTTTTGAACCTAGTAAATTTGGGGGAAAAACAGGGGAAGACATAGAAACACATATAGCAAGGTTTAGCAGGGCGGCCATTGCAAACGGATGGGACGACGAAAAAAAGAAAATATACTTTCCGTGGTATTTAGAAGGCGTGGCAAGCAGTTACTTTGACATCCTGGAAATTAAAAATGAACAATTAACATGGGAAGACCTAGAGACACAGTTCAGGAAAGCATTTGCGCCAACACAGGAGAAGGAAATGATATTGATACGATTGAATAATAGAATACAATTACCCGGGGAATCCCTGATACAATATAGAACCGATGTAGAGTTGTTGTGTGCGAAATATGAACCCGACATGAGTGAGTTAAAAATTTGCAACCACATATTGAAAGGACTTAACCCAGCCATGTTGCAACAGATCGCTATGTTGGATAATAGTACGCTGGAAAAGCTAAATCATAATATGCTCACGGCAGAAAAAGCAACATACATGCTGCGAGAAAGGCTGGGAATTAATTCGGAAAATTTAACAGAAAAAAAAGAAATGAGCGAAAAATCCGAATTGGCTATCATATTAGACCAGCTTAAAAGTATGCATATGCAAAATAGACAGGTCAGGGACGATCCAGGGAGACGAGAATACCAGGGCCATAGACAAAGATACTACAACAGGAATACAGAACCAGGGCCAGAAAAAAACTATCGGTACGCTAGGGAATATAAACCACACAACCCAGAACAGATGTACCACGGAAGACAACCCATGGAACGAGCGTATAGGGCAGCGCCAGAGTGTTTTCAGTGTGGAGAGAGAGGACACATCGCTAAGTTTTGCCAAGCAAAAAAACTAGGACGGCCGGGATTGAACAACATTCATTCTGGACGGCCAAAAATATCTCGGAGAAATAAAACGGCGGGAAGCGCATACGAAAAATGGTTACGCAACAAAGTAGGATATAAATTGGCACAGCAGAGGCATGTACAATTTATAAAGTGGTATTTCGACACGTGCGGAGACATGGTAAAAGAGTATTCGCATAATAGGTTACATAATGAACAACGCAAAATGGAATTTGATGACACTGAAGATACAATGTACAAGGGACCTTGCAACGTTGGGCGGAGAATGCTGACGAAACCGAACGATGATAGTGCATACTCGCAACACACAATCAAATTACAAACACCAATTTGTAACATAAACACAAATTTAACTTCAACAATAAGAGGACACATAGGGGACAAACAAATAGATATTTTATTAGACACAGGTTGTAGTGTTTCATGTCTAAATGATACATACAAACATTTAGCAAAAAAAATAAAGCCAGACAACATTTGGTTGACATCTGCGAATGCGACGAGACTGAATGTCACAGGCAAAGCAATTTTAGAGTTTCAGGTACAAAAAAAGAGATACAAGCAAACAGTATATTTAGTAGAAGGATTAACCAGCGATTTGTTGGTGGGAAATGATTTTATGGCAGCAAATGATACTGTCATTAACTTCAAAACACAGACAGTTACTCTGGGGGAAAGCAAAATATCATTATTTAAAGAACACAACGCGGCAAACACAACAGAAGACGTGATGCCCATTTACACACCACACGACATAACGATATCCCCAGGTGAGACAAAAAATATCGAAGGGCGAACAGAAAGAATATTAACAGAAGGAAAAAAATATGAATTTCAGTGTAGGGATGACCTACTAGGTAAAAAAGGAGTTCATGTATGTGCTAGTACAGATGACACACCCACACGATTAACGATTGTGAACCCGACATCGCGAACAAAAACTTTGTTAACAAACACCAAATTAGGGAAAGTGGCCGTGACTGAAGAACAGAAACAAAAAACCCGCAAATTGATAAAATTCTCAAGTGCAGACTTCGAAGACTACAACCCAAAAGAAAAACATCACATTAATTACCTGTCTCAGAATACGGAAATGACAAACAGCAAAGACCTGACCGACCAAAAGGGGGACCGCATAGACATCAATAAAGAATTAACCAGCACAGAACACGAGGCAGCTAAGACATTAATAAAGAGATATATTCATTTGTTTGCGCGAGGGCCATACGATTTGCAAGAAGCCAATATGCCGCCATATTCAATATATATGAACACAGACAAACCAGTAGCTGTACCTCCATACAGGTTAAGCAATGTGGAAAGGTTGGAATTAGACCGTCAGGTAGAGGAGTTAAAGAAAACAGGCGTGGTAGAAGATTCCCAGAGTGCATACGCGGCACCAGCATTTTTGGTAAAGAAACCGGGAGACCAATACCGCATGGTAGTGGACTACCGGAAGTTAAACGAGAATATGGAGGCAGACAAATTTCCATTACCCAGGGCAGAAACAATATTCGATACCCTTGGGACGGCACAATACTTTTCATCAATGGATATCAATCAGGCATTCTTCCAACAGCCTATTGTGCCGGAGCATAGACCGTATACGGCGTTTGTGACTCACCGAGGCCTATACCAATACACTAGACTGCCTATGGGAATGAGAAATTCGTCCAATTCATTTCAACGGAGTATGAACCGCCTATTTTCAGGGTTGTTGTATCAAGGAATGATAATTTATATAGACGATTTAGTAGCGTATGGAGGCACATTTAAAGAACAATTAGATAATCTAGAAAAAGTTTTTAAGCGTCTAGAAGCAGCTAAATTGAAACTTAAAACATCTAAATGTCATTTTTTCTACAAAAACATTGATGTACTTGGCCACAACATATCCAAACAGGGGATAAAGCCATTGGAGAAAAACTTAAAAGCTATAACCGAATTTCCCACTCCTACGCGAACGAAGGATGTGCGGAGCTTCTTAGGAGCGGCATCTTATTATAGGAAGTTCATCCAAGGCTTTAGTGACATAGCTAAACCACTGACGGATTTAACGAAAAAAGAAAATGCAGAAAAAAAAACATTCAAATGGTTAGGGCAGCATGAAAAAGCTTTCCAAAAACTAAAAATCTCATTAACAACACCGCCAGTGCTGGCAAATTTCAACGAAAATTTGGAAATAGTGATATCGTGCGACGCCAGTAGGACCGGAATAGGGGGAGTAATGTCCCAATACCAAGAAGATGGAACACTACGACCTATTGCTTACGTCAGCAGGAGACTAAAAGATACAGAGGGACGCTGGAGCGTATCGGAGATAGAGCTGTTAAGTGTAGTTTACACGGTTAACTATTTTAGACCTTTCCTGTATGGCCGACGATTTACGATTTTCAATGACCACGCCAGTTTACAATATTATAAAAATGTAAAAACCCTAAGTTCACGTTTAAATAGATTAGCTTTGAAATTAATAGAGTATGATTTTGAAATCAAACACAAACCCGGATCGACAATGAGAGTACCAGATAGCTTGAGTCGCTACCCAGGAAAAACACCGATTTCAAAAACAGAAATACAGGGGGAACTAACAATAAACAAAATCCAAACAGTAAACATAGAACAATTACAACTAACAGATGATTATTTATTCCACATTAGACAAGCGTTAGTAGATCCAGAGGCAGCTGACAAAGCATTTAGGCGAGCTTCAAGGTTGTACACACTACGGGATGGAATCTTGCATTATAAGCACATAATGAATGGAGGAAATAAAATGCTGTTAGCAATTCCTAAAACATTGACAACAGACGTTTTACAGGCATTTCATGATTCATATGTTGGGGGAGGTCATGCGGGGATACAAAAAACGATGTCAAAGATAAGGAACAACTATCATTGGCCAGGGATGACAGCGGACGTGGTACGATACATAAAAAATTGTCATAAGTGTCAAATTATGAAAACGGACCGACAGAAACAAACAGGATTTTTACAACCAATCAAAATCAACACAAAACCATTTACTAAATTAACAATAGACTTTCTCGGACCTTTACCAAAATCAAACAAGAAGGGATACATTATAATTGCAACGGACAACACAACGAGGTTCGCGGTTGCCAAAACAACCGAAAAAGCAGATGCCAACACGACAGCGAAATTTTTATTAGAAGACATCATTCCATGTTACGGAATGCCAGCAGAGATACAGACAGACAGGGGGACTCACTTCGTAGCCGACACACTAAAACAATTATACACCGCCTTAGGCATAATACACAAAACATCGGCAGCTTATAGGCCACAAAGTCAAGGAATAACTGAGCGATACAACTCGACGTTAATAAACATGCTGCGCTGTTACGTAAACATAGAGCAAAAGGAATGGCATAAATACGTGAAATTATTAACTTTTGCATATAATTCAGGCAGACACGCGGCCACAGGATTTTCACCCTTCTTCCTACTGCACGGGTTTGAACCAAACCAACCAATCGATTTAGCATTGTTACCAAAAATACCAGACCACAATGTACTGGAAGCCTTAAAAACAATACACAAAATTAGGCAGGATTTGCCAAAATTGTTAGAGGCAAACCAAAAAGACCAATGCAAGCGTTATAATGAGCACAAAAGGGAAAAAAAGTTTCAAGTAGGGGAAATGGTCCTAGTGAAAGCAGAGAAAAAGGACAACAAGCTTGCCCAACAGTACACAGGCCCATACAAAATTTTAAAAAGACTTTCGCCACTAAATTATGAGATAGAGGTAAATCGATATGGTAGATGGATAGGGGACATAGTCCATGTCTCAAGATTAAAACCGTATAATACAAATGTATAAGTGATAGATATATGTAGGTATAGGAATATATATATAAGTTAAATAATTTAATTAAAACAATTAACATAAAATCTTAGAAAAAGTACTAAAATCTAAAAAGTCTCAAAAGGTTTCCAACAAATCAAAGTTTTTTTTTTTTTTTCTTCAAAAATCATTATAAAAACAATAACAGGTGAATTTATACAAAAATGCTTGCTCAGTTACAGGACAAAGTGACAGAAAATTTATATTATAATTTGTATTTATAATATGAAAATGTTTAATCATTTTTACCCTGTTGCAGGTTTGACTACGCTAATGTAGTAAGATTGGTGGATTGAGTAGCCAATTGACTACCTACATTATTTTGGTTAGACCTGTTGGGTTATGTATATTTTTTGAACTAAATATAAATCACATGACGTATGCATTTTAGGACTAGAACTTAGTATTAATCAAAAAGGATTGTAAAATTTTTGTAAAAGGATTGTAATTGTAACTTTTATTATTTCATGTATTATATTCTGTATTTCAAAAAAAAAAAAAATATATGTGCTTGTGAATGTTATTATTTAAATGTTATATAGTTCTATATTATTAAATCAAACTTTGAAATGTTAAAGATGGATAGGTTTGTAATATGACATCGGGACGATGTCTCGTGGGCGCCGGTGATGTTAGGAATAAGTTAATATTAGGTTAATATTAGGTTAGATTAGAAAGGAATCACATTCACAAAACTCAGAATGATCCAACTATTGTGAAACAATTAAAAAAATGTTGAAATGCTTGTCTTGCATAGAAACTAGAGCAACCAAGACTCCCAAAGGTATATAAACGATCAGCAGAATTTGGGTGGGGGTCTCTTGTCTTTTGGAGCTGGGAAGATACACGGCTGTGTGGCTAGCCGTGGTGGAAGATGGCCCAGGAAATCTACGCAACATACCGTAAGCAAGCATTTCTATACATTAAATCACCAGGTAGAAGACTTGTAATTTCTTTTATTTAATATATAATAATAGTTGGAATACTTCTGGGCTTTGAATAAATAATATGGTTTTGTTTTATTGTTTAATTAAATTCCTATTAGTGTATTAAAGTTTTGTAGTTAAATTATTGTATTAAAGTTTTGTATTTGAATTATTGTATTAAAGTTTTGTAGTTAAATTATTGTATTAAAGTTTTGTATCTAAATTATTGTATTAAAGTCTTGTAATAAAGTATAGTAGTAAAGTATCAGGCAAATAGATGTAAGTTTCATACCAAAGATAAGATTTAATAAAAATACTGAACCACTGATTTGATGATATTAATTGGAATTAAAGAACCCAGGCAGTTTTAAGGGCCGTTCATAACAGCTTCTTCTATCGACCAGTGCAGACTTGTCGGTTGGATTAAGTATTTCTTTTTACAACCGTGTTGAAAGCCAACGAATGTTTCTAGTGTTTTAAGAATTTGTGATTTGTGTATTTTGAAAGTGTTCTAACTCCTTCTGTTGTCAAAATAAAGTGCTTAAGGTGAAATAGTTTCTTTTAATTCTAATTATTGATGTTTAATCTTTTCTAGTTAAGACATGTGATTAACTGTTATTGTATACAATAGATTTTGATTGGTAAATCATCGGTTTAAGGTTAATAATTTTTGGTTGTTCTAATTTGAATTAATGTAAAACATAGGCTACTGTTATTTTTAAAATAGTAACTATTAACATTGCGCTTCTATAGATTTGTTAGTTCTAAAGTAAAGTGAGGTTAGATAGGCTTAAAACTCTAATAACTTTGCTTATCATAGGTTATAACTAATTGAAAATATACATTTTAAACTTGGTAATTTTGTATTATAACTGTGTTATTTTAAGATAGAATTATTCATAACAGTTAAAGATTTTTTTTTTTAATTTTAGGTAGGCCTACGATTTAAACAAACTAAAAACCCTGTGAATTTCATTTACGTGATTGAACCTGTAATTTTTCAACATAGCTGTGATTGTAGTGTTTATTACAACTTTATTTCATTATGGTAGTTAATGGCCTAACCATTGTTTCAAGTATAATAATTTTTGATTTGTAACTTGCAATATAGTAAAAACTCATAAATTTAAAACGTTTCGGTAGGCTAGTCGAATATGGAAAATTAGTATTTATTTACCTTTCTGATTCTTTAAATTGCTTAAACCTAAAGGAAAGTGAGGATAAAAAAATAAAATGAATTATAGTAAAATTTTCCTAACATAAGTTGTATTTGAAAATATACTTTTCTGGAGTTTCTATTTATTTTAATACTTGGTTATTTTATAACATAGTTTTGCTGTTACAAAAAAAAAAAAAAAAAAATAGAAATATTTATAGCTGTCATTGTATTTTATTTTATTTTTTTTTTAGATTTTAGGTACGCTTAGGTTTAAAAATATCATAACCTACAGAGAAAACTAAATTTCAAAACTCGGTGATTTTATAATGTAGCTGTTCTGTTACTTAAAATTGAATTCTTTATAGCTATCAATAATTTTTGTATTTTTAGGTAGGCCTAAGTTTAACAATTTGAATCCCTAGTATGAAAATAATATTTATTTATAAATTTGGTAATTTTATAACGTAGCTTTGAAGTTTCTAAAATTGTAATTCTTGATTCTATGTATTTTCGAAGGTTTTAGCAATTGGAAACTCTTCTAATAAAAAGAATAGATACACTATTTTAAAATTTGGTGATTTTATAATATAACTGTCCTGTTACTAAAATTCGAGTTATTTTTATTTTATTTTATTTTTATTTAGGCCCTAAGTCAATTCACAACCCTACTAAGACGAATAATTTTAATTTCAAAATTTAAACATTTTATAACATATTCATGTTCATGTAATGACAACGTGAATTAAATTTGTGATTGCATTATCAATTTATGTTGGTTTCAATACTCGTGTAATATTATAATGTTCATGTAATGACAACGTGAATTAAATTTGTAACTGCATTATCAATCAATGTTGATTTCAGTACTCATAGAATATTATAATGATCAGTAATGACAACGTGAATTAAATTTGTGACTGCATTATCAGTCTAGGATTTATATAAAATAAGACATAATATTAATATTTATTTAACATGTTAACTATGAATGTTTTTATTAGGTCTGGGAAGGTAACTTTAAATCTTATAAAAACGATCCATTTCCTATCTCTACAATTTTTCAACATTGATGTAAAAACAATCACATTTAACAAAATGAATAATAATATCCAGAAGCAATACATTACAAAGTTCTAGTATTGGAATCAACCCAACCATATACTGTGAAGACTGATAGACTGTGTCAACCTATATACTGATATCCTACCATCCCTCTCCCTCTATTCACAACTTTTGAAAGCTGTTTGAATTGATAAAGTTTAAGGGAGGGGAGGGGTGCAGATTACTTACAGTTTTTCTGTGATATATGATACACTTTGGCGAGATAGGTTTTGAATTACATAAAAAGAAAATAATATCTGTAACAGTTGCAGAACATTTGTTTCCTTTAATGGTAATTTATTCTTTCGAGATTTCAGTAAATAATATGTGTGATTTTATTACCAGGGCGCCTCGTTATTTAGTATATTTTGTGGAGTTACAGGTTTAATAGTAATAATTTGTCTTTAACTTGCTTTTAAATGTGATGTCCATAATGCCTAGAGACTTGCTTTAGTATAATGAATATTATTTAAATACTTCGAGCTGTCGTCGTTTGGGAGGTACTTTTATTTCGTTGTAACGCTTGTTTCGGTGTATCTTATAACATCATCTGTTGACGAACACATTATACACTGAAAATTAATATTCATTGTAGAAAAACAAATAAACAAAATTACTTAATATAATTGTAACTATGGTTTACGTCAAATTATGTAGTAAAAAATGATTTACGAGTTGTGGACACGTGCTACACTTACTGTAGTCAACTAATTACTCCACAATTTTTACTACAAAATTTCACGTCTACTACATTACCTATGATTTTTTATTATTTATGTTTATTTATTTTATTTTTTGTATAATGAAATTATTGTTCGATATGTGTAAACTCATTTCATTATCTGATGCAGGTTTAAGACGTACCAAAACAGCTGTTATGACAAAATAAAATAACTTTCTAATCATCGACTGTTTGACATAAGTTATATATAAAATATTTTACGTAGTAAAAAATAAATAAAAAAACTTTGTTTCAGAGTTAGGTGAAATATTTGTATTATACTATTTTTTTTTTAAGAAATGATTATGGCGACCAACTAATTGTTCATTAAAGTCCTTTTAGAAACCATTTATAATGTTTTATCTAGACAATAACACGATGAAACTATCATGTCAAATAATAAGCTTGCAAAATATTTAATCGAAAATCATAATTTTAACAGTCTTTCGCTTTTTTCAGTAGCAAAGAAAACTGCAATGTTATATTGTTTCTTTCAGTTAGACATAACTACATTCAGAATCTTGCGACGTATCTTCTTTTCGTTCGACAGGTTTCTCACAGTTGAATGGAATTTACTAATACTGTGTATCTAAAACGTCATGGTGAGGCTTAGAATATTTACAAAAATATATATTTTAAAAATAAATACTAGAATAAAATGAAGTAAGGGACACAAAGTATTTCTGGTTTATTTCAGTTCTATCGGCCCTCAAGGGTAGCTTTCCAATCATTCAAGAGATATTCCAGCTCGTCAAATACTTGACTTAGACAGGGTAAGTTCTTGATCCCACTGTTTCTTGAATTGGTTGTCACAAATGTTCGAGGTTCCAAATCCTTTCAAAGTAAACATTTTGTTGGACATACTACTTACTATAAATGAAATTTAAATTATGTAAAGTTGTGTGACCAGGGCGCCAATCTACATCATCCAATCCAAAAAAAAAAATCTTATGTAAATCACGAATAAATTTGGCATACTGTGTCTCATTTGTTGAGAAATTAAGTTTTAAACCTAAATTTGTGGAAGAATATATATTCAACATACCAAGAAAAAGAAAACCGATTTTACAATTTCTACAGCAAAGACGAAGGGGCTAATAATACGACCCCAAGAATGAGCGAACCAAACTTTCACATTTGGGCTGCTCGCTCATATAGCGTGAGGGATTTCATTTGCCCAAATTCGAATATTATTAAGAAGTGCATGACCTAAATTAAAGAAAGTCGTCGCATCACTAAACACTACTCGGTTCCGAAAATTACCATAAGCTTTAATTTCATCTATAATATCTTCAGAATATTTAAAATCTATTTAGGCCTATTAATAATCGCAAAGAGTGTTACAAAACTCACATTATATTAAGCTTTAGAGTTAGCAGTTTATGAAAACCTCGTGAACTTTTGTTTTTGGAACTTATAGTTCACAAGCACATTTTCGAACAGATATTTTTAGATTTCGTTTTAAGCTTTTGATATGTTTTCAAAAGTTTAACAACTAACAGCGAATCTGAAGGATTTTATATAATAAAGTACCAGTTTTTATGTACTGTGTGTCCCATCTTTGGACGTTATTTCCGTGTGAATGTCCTTCTTGAAACATACCTCGATACTCACGTTGTACTGGAGTTACAAAATTAAATTTAGTAATTAGAAAACAAACTCATTTAAAACTTTCTTTGCACGGTTCTCATGTTTATTTTCTTATGAAATAGACACTATGATATAGCACAACAATAGTTACCCAATTATACTAAATAACACCTGTTTCATACAGCGACAATGTTTCTTTGGAGGAACATAAAATCTGAAACGTCACTCTTACCCCAAGATTTACTAAAATACAGGTAATGGGATATTGAATTGTAAATCTTGCTGCTAATTATTATTATATAACCAGTAAGTGATCATCAATATTTAGATGTATTATTAATGTATTTTAGTCGTGCTTGTTTCGACTGTAGCCTACATTCTACGCGTTTAAAAATCCGCAAGTATCCACTACTTACACACGATCGACCCAATAACTCTTAATCCATGTTCGATACTTACTTCATCGTCTCGGGTGTACGTCTCTCTCTATAGTGATTGTTGCAATAGATAAATTTTCATTATGGAAGTTGGCCAATGTAATGTAATACTTTGGTATTCAGTTATCGCGGTTGAAAACTGAGAAAGTTGAAGCTGATTTAAAATGTGCAGGATAGACGTGGGTAGATGCGGGGTAATGTGAGACTGAAACGTTACATGTTATCAGTAAGATCTTGTTCTATTCTGGTGGCCATGAAAAGTAATACAGATGTTCTAGGCTGGAGGTAAGTAGACGACGATATATCAGGCCGTGTCAGAGTGGATAAATGCAATGTAATAGATAAGAGATGAGGATAGGTAACAATGTAGGGGGATACAATTGATAAATAATTGTACAAAGCTTGATAACAATTTATCGTACTTAAAATTTAAGGAATAAAACTGAGGGAGTCCATACCGCCATTTCAACTAAATGGCAAATACCACTTGAGAGACCCCCAACTTTTTTGTATTTTTAAAATGGAGTCTTTTTATAGTTCCGCACAAGTTATTTTTTGTTTAAATAAAAAAGAAAATAAAAAAAAATTAATATTATATTTTCAAAAAAATAATACGAAAACATTTATTATTTTATTTTTAGTACAAATAAATATCTTGAAATCCCTGAGTAAAGAATATTCAACTTTGTCAATGAGTTGTGATGCACATTGATGTCACATTTGGTCAAGATATGAGACTTCTAAACTTTACAATGGTTATATCAGAAGAATGGTGAACAAAATATTATTTTTTTTCAATTTTAAAGTGAAAACTTCATTAGCCGCGTTGTGCACTTTTTTAAAGTTATTATTTGTTTATATTTGTAAATGTGTTAAGGAATAAATGTACATGGTTTTTAATGGTTTGTTTTAATCGTAACATTGACAAGCCGCCATGTAACTATTTGATAGTTTTTTTTTGTTTTTTTTTTTAGATAAAATGTCTACAAATCACGTAACCTAACTTAACCAACTCCATCAATTTCCAATCAAGTCAACCATCGTTTATTTATAGTGGGCCCTTCCTCCACCATACAACAGGTTAGATGGAATAAAACTGCACAAATAAACCTTATGTCCTGTGATTCAAATCCACGATCTCAAGTGCCATTTTGAATAGAAAGTGACGCCATCAACAACTGAGTTACCAGAAAAATTAGCCATAGTTACTATTTAACAATATTTTAGTATTAAGATTCCTATTTTTAAAGCAGTGTTTGTAAGGTATAGGAAATATCATTTTGAAATTGCACACATATTTTGTTGTACAAGTTGCCTAAATATTAGGCTGAATTCTTACTGTTTGAATTCTGACAGATATAGTTTTATCATTAAAAGTTATATACTGTTATAAACAAGAAATTTCATATAGTGAAATCGGTTAAAATTTAAAAATTATTTGTGAGACTAAATGAGTCCACTAAAAGGCGGAAAGTCTCTCGGTCTTTAAAAAAATGCATAAAATAAGATAAAATGAGACCTTTAGAGCTCAAATATTTAAATAGGATCAGTATTGTAAGAGAATAGAGTTAGTATAGGGAAAACTTTATGGAAATATAGGGACTTAACGTAGGACTAGTTGGAAAAATATGTAGATCCAGATAGGATACTTCGGGATTACCACATACCTACTTGCTGTAGTTAACCCCTGAGGAAACGTAAAGAAACAACGAACTATAAGAATTTCACACAAGGTAGTAATTGTATATTTTTCTTCTAACAACACATTTATCAAAGTCATCTAGTTCTGTAACTGTTTTTCTGGGAATCAGAGTGTCTTTTCGGTGTTGTAAAATACTTCATTGTCATCACTTTCGTTAAGTTTACTCAGTTCATTATTTGTTTTTGTTACAAAGTTCTCACTAACACTGGTAGCCGCAGTAGTTCTTTGGCGAATTTTAACTAACAGAATTTTCACATTCTCGATGTCTGCTTCCTCTCTCATAAATGAATACACATTGTCACTTAAACAATGTTTCAGCGCAGTTTAACGACTGTAAACTGAGAAATGAAGACGGGAAGTCATGGTGGAAACATGAGTAACCAAATGTTTGTAGAAGAGTCGCCCCTCTTCACTCCCGCGTCCACTGGAGTCTCAGCGCTGAGACTAGTGACGATTACTGTAAATATTATTGTCTTTGTAAAATATCAAAAGTGTTTTAATTTGTACACGAGTATTTTGACTATTTTACTGAATTTTTGTTACTGTTGATTTTGTTTCTTTTCTTGTGAAAGAATACATTAAATTTAATCATTTATTCATATGGTAAAAATATTATGTCATAAAACAAAATTTTAACAAAACTATTAAAATCGTTTGGGCTGTGTAACATTTCACAAACGACATGTAAGATTGCATTCAAAACACATTTTAGTTGAATTAGGGGATCAAAAAAATTATCCGCAAATAGATCAATATGTGACCTAAAACATTTTTTTCTATACTATGTATATATGAGAAAGTATAGCAAGCATGTAAATTAAAGAAAAAATGAATATGAATCCACTGAGTGAAAATACCGCGCATAAAACCGTACAAAACTACCATTCACAGTTTTACATATTTATAACATTGTATTACTTATAAAACAATATACATACTATTCACAGAACTCATAAATCACACAGACGTCTGTTAATATCTCGCAAATTATGAATATTCAAGTATGCAGAAGCAAAATCAAGTTGGCATTGTTTGAAATCAGCAGGGATCCACCGTGTGGTCACGTGACGTCTGTGCGAATAAATCACTTATATCCAGGGTGTCTCATACGTCCAGTCCTTAATGATACTTTTATGTTCGCCATCTTATTCCTTAACCAGACTCGTTAAATAAATCTTCACAAAGTATTTACAATAAAACTTTCTGAAAGTTTACTCTGAAATAATTAGATATAATAATCAACATTAAATGATATACTACTTGGTTTATTTAGCTATTTAATGTAAATACCATTGTGATAACTATTCCCAATATCTAAAACAACCCTTAAAAGATATATAAAATATAATCTTGTGATAGTGACAGCCTCTTAGCTGTGTATACTCGATTCAGTCAAGCCGGTGATTGAGCCAGGATTGGTCAAGTGAAAATGAAAACTATTTTAGAGAGAACAGGGTCCTATAATATTGATATATACATTTTGATATATATATATATATATATATATATATATCAAAATGTATATATTAAATTAACAGAATTAAATTCATCAATTTTTGTATATAATTTAGTAAATTATAAATTTAAATGTCGATTCAATATTGGTTGCTTGAAAATTAAACAATTATATATATATATATATATATATATATATATATATATATATATGCAAGGAAAAACTGTAGTTCACCCCTTCTGTTTACCTTTACCCGCCCTCAATAGTTCACTATAATGAGTATGTGCTTTGAAATCTTGTACTAACCTAGTTGAATATATATCTTTTTCATGTATTTTTAGTTTAGATCCCTCTCAGTTCCAATTAGCATTGGAATTATTTACTAAATTTGTCACTGAATATTTTAAGTGAGAAATTTAGTAAATTTGTTTAAAGAGTGGTTTCAAATACAAACAATAGAATGGTTATACGGAATGTATATACATGAAAAATAAACAACTCATTTTTTATTCCAGGATAAAACCAAAATTTTATCAAACTTTGAAAAAAAAACATGTGTTTTAAATATTTTTATTATTTCAACCCGTTGAATTATTTAATAAAGTAGATAACTGCAAATTATTAATGTTAAACTTTAATTTAGACTCCAGAAAGTGTAATAAATAACGATGTATGTCTTGTGATAAATGCACGCACATTATTTCTTGAAATTTCGGAAGAATAATTTGCCATTATAGAAACAAATGTTCTGCAACTGTTACAGAAATCTTTTCCATTTTATGTAATTCAAAAAATATCTCGCCAAAGTGTATCATATATCACAGAAAACTGTAAGCAATCTGCCACCCTCTCTTCTCTTAAAACTTTATCAATCCATACAGCTTTCAAAGTTGTGAGTAGAAGGGGAGGGGCGGTAGGATATCAGTTTATAATTTGACATAGTCTATCAGTCATCACACTGTACGCTTGGGTTGATTCCAATACTAGAACTGTGTAATGTATTGCTTCTAGAAATAATAATTTTATTATTTTTTATGTGATTGATCTATCATCTTTGTAATATACGCTTTTGTTTATTTTATTAAGACTTTTATGACAATTTGTACATTTGACATTTCGTCTATATTTACATCTGTTTGTTTGTTATTTGGTTTCAGTCATTTTTTTAAAAACTGTTCCCCTAACTAACCAGAATAGAATATAGGGTAAATTTTGTAATCGCAAAAATCCTTTCTTTTTTGACGAATCTTTACGTTTCTTGGCATCGATAAACTGAAAAAGAAATTTTCGACTTACCTTCCGTCCATCGTCTTTACGTAAACATAGGACCATATGTACCGTATGAATTTGAGAAAAATTGTGGCAAAATGGAGCTATTTCAAAACAAGTTTTTGTCCATTTTTTTTCTGTAATTCAAGTTATATCACAACAAATTGGGTAAGTATTTACAGATTTCACTTCTCAATGTAATGTTACCAAACTTACTCAATTGTTAAACCTTAACCTAATCTAGCCTAACATAACCTAACCTCCCAAGGTCTTGTGATATTCATATAGTTACAATCTAACCCCAAGTCACAGATAACAGCTTAGTGGAGGCTCGGGTAAATGTAACAGCTTCAAAGGCATCCTAGAGCCGAATACATACACATCTATGCCGTGGAATAGGGCCTAGGGGACGACATGAAAGTAGTGTTATACTCAATTACCTGATTTAATTGTGTAAGAACTATTTTAAACACATTTACCCTACAGGATAGGACTCTTTAACTTTCGAATACAATTTAATATTTCTTATAGTGTCATAGAAATGAATTTTTCGTCGTTAAATTTTTGAGGATCTACTCGTATGATGGGGCTGTTTAAGTACTATGATGGCACCATAAACTTTTTAAAATTGTATTATTCGTTTAAAAATATCTGGCTCACAAACAGGACGGTTTCAAATTATAGTCGCGAATGGTCCTTACTAGTTACAAGGCCGAATTAGTAGTGATAAAATTATATCTTTTAAAGGTAAAATGAAATACGTACAATATCATAAAACATTTTTGAGTCTCATGTGGATAGAATTATATGAAATATATTTGCATTTTGATAACAGTTACATTATTGCGCTTCCTGTGAATTTAAACTTTATATTTCCTCTAAAACTTTATATAATGTTAATTTAATTTGTATATAACCATCAATGAATTAAGCAAAAATATAAATATCAGTTGAATCATTCATGAAACTTCATCCAATAATGCCCACTAGTTGTACGATGTAGGCTACTGCGAAAAGAAATTAATAAGCACGACTAAAATACATTAATATTCTATAATTAAATCTATATTTCCATTCTAACTTACAAGTCATGTAATAAAAATTTGCCCCGATATTTACAATTATCATCCCCATTAACTGTATTTAGTAAATCATATTACCTGTAACAAACACTGTTTAACTACGGGGGGGGGGTGTACGTCTGGAGCAACAAAATGCTTGCTAGTTTGTATTTTATTGACTGGAGAATGGTGAACTTCATCCTCCATGTCGTTTTAAGTCTTTCTATAATTCATCGTTGCTTACAGAGTAGAGCGTGGTTGTCAATTCGAACAGCTTCCGACGTGAGGCTAACCACTAGTGAGGCTACAGAGATCTTCCATTGTTAATATAATTGCATAAATACAGTAAGTTGTTTCATTGTGTTTGCGTAGATTTTTATTATGAGTTAAACTATAGTTTTTTATTTTAATAATTTAAACATGTTTATTCTGGTACAATAACATACATCAGCGATACTATAGATGTGTTTTTTAAAACATATTTTACTTTAACGGTAAAATTAATTCCACTGTACTAATAGTAATAACCCAGTACAAAATAAATGTAAATATTAGTTTAAATTGAAGATTCTTACAATTTAAGGGGAAAGATTGCCTTTACAATTATTTATTTAGTTAGAAAAATATTGTTTATATCGAGAAATTTCTTATGAATTGTTTACAAGGGGGGAAAACCAGCTATGTGTGTATTTATTTTTTTAAATGTAAAATTATATTCCTAGGAACTGTGATGATAAATTAAATGCAGTATTTGTGATTTTTTCGAACGCCTTAAATGAACGTAAATGCAGCAAAATCACGGTGCCAAACGTTGTCACAGCGTTGAAACGAATTGGCAACCCGCACTGTGCTTATTGGTTCCATCAAGGTCATACTGTCACCTCCCTCAATGGAATTAACTCGTGGCGGCTTGTATAGACAAGTGTTTTGACGATACAACGATGTAGTCTTTCGATATCCAACACATGTCATCAAGAGACGCTCCCAGTAAACAATAGGTTTGATACTATTTAACTCCAGCATTGCTTCTCAATGTATTTTTTACAGAAATTAATACTATTTTCTTTTGTATATTATCAGTATTTTGAGATACATAAATTCATTTTATCCACCTTGTTTAATGGCGAAAAACCTCTCGGTCATTATCGACAATAAAAAAAGGAATAAAAAATAAAAAAAACCTCTAGCCTTTGAATACTCTAATAGGGTCAGTGTCGGAAGTTAACAACAGTTGGTCAAGAGAGAGGCCAGGTGAAAGATACGTAGCTCTATCCACTATTTGACACCCTCGATATATATACATATAAACCAAATACCACTCACTGACTGTCTCACTCACTCATCACGATTTCTCAAAAACTACTGAACGGATTTCAATGAAACTAGGAATATAGCTTCCTCATAGGTAACAGGTGCTCAATAAGAAATCTTTTGAAAAGCTTTTGCGTTTAAGCATATTAAAAAAATTATAATCCGAAATTAACTTTTTCTCTAAACTACAAAGGTGAAATTGTACATGGACATTCTTAGGGTCCCTGGTTAACACGTAAGCCTATTTTTATTTAGATATTCCATCAGGGCACCGCCTCACTGGTCTTGAAAACCCCCTTAACACTCAATTATATATACGTTAACCCCGTACGAAGGACGGGTACTCTGATATTATTTCATAATTAATTGTTAACCGATTTGTGATTACTTAGTTTATTTTACCGTTACATTTTGAACTTGATCAAGGTCTTAACGCCTAATAGATGTGTTAAAACCACATAAAAATAATAAATAATAAAATAGTTTAAATAAAATAATACTTAATTGAATGTATTATTCCATAGCTCAAAGAAACTGGTTTCAGTTACGTAATTTGTCTATTAATAAACTATATTATCATATTACAGCCGGAGGCAAATCTATTGTCCGCTTCTGTACATGGTGAAGATATGAATAATGGCATCTAGCAACGCCAATAGACTTGTTCTTTGCTCTAGCAACCTGTCTTGCCTCTAGTTGGGAAAGCCTGGCGTCCTGCTTTACTAGTGTTATGATCTAGCTGACCATGGCACGAGAGCGATCAAACGGGCTTCAAGTCCAGCTCCGGTTATCCTCTTTTCTCTTTCTTGTATAGAATCTATCAAACTTTGGTGTAAATCTAGACACCAAAATAAAGAATATATTTCAAATATATTCATGTTCAAAAATGTTTCGTTGGCTATCAATCGGTCGGTCGGTTCGTTTTTCTTTTTTTTTTCCTTTTTTTTCTTTTCAAAAATAGAAAGTTTTAATATTGATACTAAATTTTACAATATGTTTTTGCAATTATTAATGTCCAATGTATTATAAAATAAAACAATTTCTTATTTAAAAGTTTCAAAATGGCGGCCCTTAAAAATTTGTGCAAAATATCTTGAAAAAAAGTTGACTTTATAAAATGTTTTTTAAAATTACAAATATTTAATTTAGACCTTTTACAATGAATTAGTAGATATAGTTATTTTTATAGTAGGCCTAATTAAAAAAACAAAAAACTAATCTTGGTAATTCAATAGAATACAATTAATTAGTGTTTTCTAGACCTTCAGTACTTAGTAATTAACTTAATAACTATCGAAATATACTGTTGTGTGTTCTAGTAAACTACCAACAATTCCCGTTTTATTTATTTATTTTTTTTTAAATACAAGTTCATAGATCATAGAAGATCTATTTCCTCATAATGAATTCAAACCACTTTATTCAAATTGTAATACAATTTGTAGAATAATGAATGATTCGTTAATTTGAATGTATTTGTTTAAATAGAGGAAATATCGTTAAACAAGTTAAGAAATAATAATTATCGGTAATTTATTCAAACACAAAAGATTGTTTCTTAGTCATTCAGTACTTAGTGTTCATATTAGAATATATTTTTCTATATTCTTGTAAACTACCCACAAATAATGCTTTACCTAATGAAAAAATAGAAAAAATAAATACTCTATGTGTAGTTAATTGTAGTATTTTTTTTTGTTATTAACAATTAACTTCAAGTTTTACACACATTCTGAAGATGGTGCCTGTGTGCAATGAAACAGGCTACAATTGACTGAGAAAAAGATATTTATGAAAATGGAAGTAGTTTTAAGGCTAAACAATATATTTAAAATAAATGTGAAAAATAAATAAAAGACCTAATGCGTAAAAATGATGACAAATGTTTTGATTCGTATTACGACAAAATTAATAGATTATAGACCCAAATCCGTATGCAAATTTTTCTCCCTTTAAAAACATAATTCTTTATTTAAATTAAATTTTCTATTTTACGTGCAAGTATTATACATATATATCTTTTAGGGGTATAATGACGAAAAACAACTTTTATTGTTATTTGGTTTTGTTAATGGGTATTTGAGAAAGTTAATGCTGTGTTTTTGCACCATTAATTTAATAATAAAACGGGTAAAAGCATAGATGTTAGGAAGAAAAATGAATTGATAGCTTAAGCTATCAAACAAGGCTGTAACAAACGTTCCTTCTGTTGGAAATTAATGTTTTAAAATGACAACAGCTGTTTGCTGTAAAATACACTATTAACTTTTATAGACTAATTGTACATGAATTTAATTGAGAATTGAAGTTTAACTCACAGCTTATATATATAGGGTGGTTGAAAAGAGACAAACTAAGATGTACTTTGAAGTTTGTAATTAAGATAAATAAGCACAGTTTTCTTTTTATTGGGGAGAACCCTTTGAGCTCACGTTTTTTTAAAATTTCGAACTTCAGGGTGTTTGGGAGAGGTGAGTAAGTGATAAGTTAATAATGAAACAAATAGTTTTGGTAGATCGATTCAAGAGTTTCGATGAGACGAGAAATATTTTTTGAATCATCTTAACTAAAATAGCTGACATTAATATGGTTGTATTAATAAGAAGGTAAAAATGAAATTGCCCATTTTAACTTTATTATTTTTTTTGTGAATCATCTCCTGTGAGAGAGGCTACCTTATTGCGTAATCAATGTGGGTTTTTGCCCCTCAAAAGGTAATTCAACAGTTTTTTAATAGAATGTTACCCTTGATATATATTTTTTAAATGTAGGAGAGGCAAGACATATTACATTAATATATATTGTATCCAATATGACGGTCAAAAACATAATTATATAAGGTCAGATGAAAAATCAACTTGGAAATATAAATAAAAATGAAAATGTATTTTGTAACTATCTTAATAAACATAAATAAATATTGAGCTTGACTTGTGAGATTGTATAGGCCTACGTGATAGAATAAAATTTGAGCACAAATATTATGTTTATTTAGTCGCATGCGTTTCAACGATAAAGTCATCACCTTCAGTAATTTCTCTTGAGTTTAATAATTATTGTAGCTCGTGCACTGAATATGGTGACTCTTTCGTTGAAACGCTTTTAAGTAAGCTTAAATAAACGTAGGCTTTGTGAGAATATATTATGTTCAAGTTTATTTAGTTAAGTATCTTAATAAAGTGAGGTTGTTTCTTATCGTTTTGGTTTAGATATGGGAGGTTAAATTAGGTTAGGTTAAATTCTGACTTATTCATTTATTTTTTTTTTTTTTTTCATTATTGGACGCACTTCATGTTGAAAATATCTTTTCGATTCCTGAGGTTGTGAAACGTGAAAATCAGTAAAAAAAACCAGTGATCGAATTTTTCGCCGATTACCAACCTTACTATATAAAAATTACCAATCATATGACTAGTACGGAAACCTTTGAGTGCACATTTCATGACTCCTTTCTACGAGTTTCCAAGCGACAACTTCTATAGCTAATAAAACAAAAATTAGAAACTTAACTGCGAAATAGTTACAACAGTAATTGAAACTCGTACGAAGGTTGGAATTGTCATGGCACGCTTACACACTCATTAGATGCAAAACAAAGTCCGTCTATCTTGCTCTCCTGTGCCACCACACTATATCCCTCGCGGGTATCGATGAGATCACGTAGACCTTTGTTCCGGGTCGAGCTACACCTTGGTGAAACGTTACTTCTGACCTCGGTGTTGAGATGCTAATTATGTCAGAATGGAAAAAATAAACATCCTGTATTATCGTGACTCGGGTACTTGAACTTAAGTAAGCGTTCATTAACAACTTGATTAGATGAAAGTGTTTAGCGGGGTAATTGGTAGAGAATGAATTTAATCGGCAAAATATATGAAATAAATCTTTAATGTATTATGGAAAAAAATAAATTACTGTTTAAATCTTTGTTAATTAATAGTTCTGCTAAAAGCATCCCTCAGGGGGGTCATTCATATTGATTACGTGCGTGGCAGTTCCGAGATATTTAGCTTAATCTACACCATTCTTCATCTAGTCTTGGGTTAGATCCATATTTTAATGCATGCAGCTCTTAATTTTTTTTAACATCAACGAAAAACACAACGTACTTTATAAAGTTCAAGCTTGAAGCTTCAAGTAGCTGACACGTGAGAATTTAGACCCGCGCCCACTTTGGTTTCCGTCTTTTTTGTCAACAAGTAAATTAATTCTGTTAGAACTCTTGACAGAAACGCCCATAGTCGTGTTCGCCACGCCTCAGACAACTTGTTAAAAACTAAAATAATTCACTTTACCAAACGGATTCCGGAGTGGAATAAACTTATCTCTAAGAAAATATTGCACTATCATTCTCGCACATCTATTAACAAAACTAAATAGTAACCAAGAAATATTCGTCTACGAACTAGAAAAATTTATACTTTTGAATTTTAGTAAATATTATAACTCTAAATATATATATTCTCTATTGGTAAATCACATTACCTGTATTTTCTTCTTTTTCTTGAACTGGGCACTCTACACCTGGCCTTTTAAATCTAAATCTTGGCCATCTCGCGTCACTCCTCGAGTGTCAGCTCCAAGGGCTTATACAGCTACTAAATGGAAACAGACTAGTTTGGTGTCCCTAGACATGCCCAAGAAGACCCGCAATCTTCATGAACCTCAGAATTTTCCTGACAAGGTACTTTTAAGGAAATGTCTTTCCTTTTGTCAAAGATCCTAATGTATTAGTTTTTCCTGATCGAAGTATTTGCAAAAAAAGATCATCTGCTCTGCAGTATCCTTTTCCTGAGGTTCCCTATTAAATGTATATATGCTGGCATAAGTTTTTCAGATTAGTTACTTTGTAACTTCGAACTCAACCACCGCCCTTTTATTGCTTCTGTCTTACTAGGAAAGATCAGGTTCAATTGACGACACGAAACGAGTGTTTGCTAATCCTTAAACCTGAGATACTCCCTTCACCTCCTCTCGTGTTCTTTCTTCGTCCATACTTTATAGATGTTTTACTGTTGACGCTCTGTTAGCCAGAACGTATTCATTCCCACCAATTTAAAACATGTTTATGAAACCCATCAAAGCGTAACATCGTTAAGCCCCCTCCCCCAATATCTCCTTAGATAAATATATACTTATCCCTATAATATTCTCAAGGGATCTCATACAAATTTCATTGAAGCTGTAATATCTTACAGAATTTTTTTTTCCAATAGCAGGTGATTTTCGTTTTCAAGTCTAACTCTTTTGAACTCAACTCCTTTGTTGTAGTAGAACCGTCTGTGAACCACTCCATCTCATGCATGAGGGAAGAGCTTCCTTCTATTTAATAATCATTCCCTGTGCTTAAATCTTAAGAAGAGCACTAAATATCTTTGATAAATATTTTTGTATCAAAAACATCAGAGGACAAATTTTGAAAAATAGATAGAGATACAACAGTAAAAATTTGTAGACAGAGATCCTACATTGTCTTCTCATAATTAACTGAATTTATAGTTTCGTCAAATCCTATCTATATTTAATTACAGTAGAGGGATATCATAAAGTTATCTCAATTTTTAGGCTAACCCGGATCTAATAATCAATACTTTCATAAACTGAGCTACTACTTAATCTAGTGGATGAAGATCTCGGTTGGTGTGTAAGAGATGATGGATTCAAATGGAGGCTCATAAAGTTATGGTGTTGACCGAAAGTTGCATGCTAAAGTCAGGAACTTAACAATAAAATATTTTAATAATAGTATACAATAATACAACTAAATATTTTGGAATTCTTACTGGACATAAAATAATAGTAGACAACGGGAATTATAATTAGTTTTATCATTATTTGTATTTTAGTCATTCTTATTATTCTATATAATCCATTACTTTTAAATACATCCCTACCTTTAAACGGAACAAGAATGTAAGTTTCAGCTATCAAATTAACGAACTTAAATTGACTACCGGCGTTGGAGTGCTTCTATACTGTATTGAAAGATTTACGAGGGCAACAAACTATATCCTCAAAATCGAGTTTATCGTCACTCTATAACCAACCATTACGTTCATATACCTCAGAGATTCACAGTTGATACAAGGGCAGAAAACCAAATAATCAAATTGTATGTATCAGTCAATCTATTTTTATTTTGAAACGCTGGAGCGTTACAGCTAGGATGCCTTTCGATGTCTTAAGGGTCAAGACGAGGCACTCATAAAAATTAAAAATAGCTTTGATACCCATTATCGGTTCCATTGTTTCTCAATTTAATGTTTACAGACAGTTCTTCTTTTTTAAATTATTTATTTATTATTTGTAATTTGTAGGATTATCCTTGTATCCTACATCTAAAAGTAGTGCTTACTAGAAAAGGACTTTGACAGCTTTAAAATAACTTGTATTTATACGAGTTCGTGTGAGATAGTTTGTACAATACATTCAGTGGTTATAATAACCATCAATTAAGTTTTTAATTCACACTCGCCACTCCATCAATTCGAGTCTATATTGGTCTCTCAGTACATAAAATACATTTTTTTATTTCTCAACACGTATGTCTTACATATTATGTCTATCAAACCTACATTTACATTGAATGAAATTCCTTTCACTTGCACTAATATATTTATTGTATTTTGAGTTCAAGGTTCGAAATATATCAGTGCTGTATTTTTGATCCTTTCTCTAAACTCAACAAATTTAGTTATCTGACTATATCTCACTCCATATCTTGACTAAAACTTTTGACCCAATAGAGTACAGTTTATTTTTGACATAATTATATAATACTAGCTGGTTTATCAACTACAAGACTGACAGGTACGTGAGTGTAACCTTTACATAAATTTGGTGACCCACGAGTATTTTTACTGGAGCCAATTTTATTTCTAATCTGTAACAATGACCTATGGGTTGTTCAATGGATTCCTAACAATTGTTGCTGATGATGTTTTGTTTATGCTACCAAAAAATTTACAAAAATTGGAACAGCAAATGCAACACAATTAAGATGAAATCAAATATTGGCTAGAACAAATATTGACTGCATAAAGTAATTTTATTATATTTAGTTTAGTACATGAAAGGTATTTCCATAATTGCCAGACAGAACTTCAGGATTTAAGTACTTCGAAGGGTACTCTGTAATATTTACTACCACTGTAAAATCTTAAAGAATGGTAAATCACAATTCGAATAGCAAGTCAACCATAAAATATTTAAATTTTATTATTTCGTTAGATACATTTGAAGATATTTAAATGGGGTTGCTTCATTTCTGTTATGTACATGCTTTATGTTTAAATTTTATTTTATTGGAATTGATGTTTTTATGAGATTTTAAAAAGTTAATTTTCGTGTTTTGACAATTATTTCTGAAAAGAATCTTTTATTTTTGATTTTGCACACCGGTTTATGTCAATAAGCTTCTTAGTTCAACTAAGTTTGAACGAAATCTGTTTAACCGATTGTTAGAAACTAGGTATTCATTATATAGTTGTGTGATCGATTTTTTTGTTTTGTTTTACTCACAACTCTAAAATGCTAAACTGTATTAAAATTGGATCTAAACAGTTTTTAGTTTTAGTTGTTTGGAGACGAATCCAAACTTTTAATTATAAGAAATGTTTAAAAAATAGTGAGATATACCCACAATAAACTCTAATTACATATTTGATAATATCCTCGAAACGAATATTCAGGCTAAAATTGACACATCGAAAGAAATGGTTGTTGCAATGATTTTCACAACTAGTGAACCAATTTTCCTCAAATTTATTATATGGAAACATGTGTTATTTTGTTGGTTAATTAATGTTCAATTACTTAAAATAAAAAGTAGCCCTAAAGACTAAAATTCACAATTACAATTTAATTAACAATACAGGTATATCGATTTTAATGAAACTTTGCTAAAATATACCCCCTAATGATCCAAAGAAACCTTATTAATTGCCAACTCTCTAAAAATGTAACTAACTCTTATTAAAAAAGGTTTAAAAGGATTTATTTTCAAATTTTAGTAAAATTTAAATATAAAAACGAGGTTTAATGTATAAGGCTCCTTGGTCTACAAATATAATTCAACATTTCCTACAAGGCATTTAGGCATTACATTTAGAGGATCTGCTTGTATTACATTGTACGTTGGGTCTGGGTAGGTGTCAAGATGGCGCTCATCAACTTGTTTATTGTATATTTACTTTTGTAAATGCATAGGTGAGAAAGTTAGTGCAATATTTTTATTTACAGAATTATCTACATGGCGAGTTTAACTCGATGTAATCAACAGTTGCGCGAGTAACTGCAATGCATTAAACGAGGACGATTTTCTATGTCCTACACGAAAAAATCAGTACTTTTATTAAATAGATTTTGTACTCTTTAATGGTCGCTTTTCTACACAATTAAAAATCATTTCTTAATTAGTCTTCTCTGATTGGCTCATTTATAGTGAGTAAGGGCTTGGAAATTCCGAGGGAATACTGGATCTACACATTGTTTCATGTAGTCTTGAGTTAAATCCCTCTCTTTCATCTTTCCTATAAGGTCTCTTTTGACCAACTCTTGTTATTTCCCGACCCTGACGCTATTAGAGTATTCAAGGTCGAGGAGACCTTATTATTATTTCCTTTTTCCAAAAGGCTATGCTGATCAAGAGGTTCTTTCCTGTCCGATACAAATGGACTTAAAACTAATTTTTCAACAACTATAATCGATTCCCCCATCATAGATAACTCACTGCTTCAGTAGATGCGCCCACTCTTCTATTAACTAACAAAACGTGTCCTACAAGACCATATTTTCCTCTCAGTCGTGCACAGAACTTATACACGTGGAACGTCACGTTCAGTCATAAGTTCAAGGCGTCCGTCTCACGTTTCCTTACATTCCTTTCAGTTCACTGTGAACACTTTACCCTTTGGTCAGGAAAGGAATTGTTCAAGATATCATGACATCACTTGATAGAGAAGGGATGTCGTGTACATGGATCCAACCTAGATCTAATCTGTGATTCTAATTGAATATATTGGTTTCATCTGTGCTTTTACTCGTTAGAAGCGACTTAATTAACGGTTATTGTTAAAGTTTTACTGTTTTGTAAACGTTTTATTTTCTATTTTCCCAGAGATGCGCTGTCTGTACTTTAGATTTATCGTTAAAGGCGGTACTTGATGATGTTCATTTTCCAGCTTCTCAAAGGTTCATCTTATATTTTAGGAAAATTTAATTTACACACTTAAAACTCTATAGTGAATATAATTTTGAATTAACAGTGTAAATATTTTGCACTAACCTTCTCACACATCCACCTATCAAACCAAAACCCAACCAAAAATATTCTCTGTTGTCATTTAAAAAAAAAAAAAAGTTCTATACACGTGAATAAATTTGTTTTTTCCTGATTTAACTATTATGGGATCAACGTAGATGTTGAATAATCCCCATAATCGACTTTTGTAAGTTATAAAAAGTTGTTTAGGATAATATCTTGTTTAAGTAGTACCTAAGCTCGCTTCGCTTGTGGTTACCTCTTATGTAACTGATATTGAGTTATGTAAATATTTGCGTGTTACTAAATATTGCTGAACTGTTATATTATTATATTTTAATATTGCACACCAGTTTGGTCCATTAATCTTTACATTTCACTAAAATTTGAATGAAATCGGTTGAACGAATTTTGAGATATAAAGTATTTTATATCAGTGAAATAATTAAAAAAAACTATACTTTATCTTTGATTACCAACATAAAAAAATCGTTTCTTTATTGTACGATTTTAGATAGCTCGTTTTGACAATTATTTAAATTTTCTACGACAGCGTCCAAGGCTTATTTTTACGTTTTGATTGGTAACTAGAGAACTGTAAATTTTGCGATTGTGAGTTTTGTTTCGTTTTTATTTGGATTTCGAGAATGGGCGAGTGAGAAACTGTATTTTTTCACTATTCACTATAATATATTGTATATATATATATACTATCATATTTGATTCGTCTGCATTATAAAATTGTTTTTATTATTATTTCACTTCGGACAAAGCATAGTACACCCCCTCAGGAGAAGACAATAGTGAATACGATCGACATAATCCCGAGAGCCTTATCTGGATATACACATTTTTTCATGTAGTCTTGTATTAAATTAATCTTTTCCATCAGTTCTCTTTTGACCAATTCTTGTTTACTTCCGACGCTAAGGCTATTAAACTATTCATGAGGTAGATGTTCTTTATTTGATCTTCTGTTTTTCTTTCTTTTTTGTAAGGCGATAATGACCGAAATGTGTTCCTAACCTATCATATTTTCTATCTATATCTTCACTTTTTTAGGTTGTCTTGGGGTTAAATTCCTCCCGTTCATCTATTCTATTTGGTCTCATTTGACCAACTCTTGTTTTCTTCCAAGTATGAAGTTATTAGAGTATTCAAGGTCTAGAAGTGTTTATTTTATACTCTTTTCTTCTTCTTTTTTTTCAGAGCAATGATGACCTAAAGGTTTTCGGATTTAAACAACAAGTGGGAAAAAGACAATTTTTGAATATGTGATGTGGGTAGTGAAATGAAGGAATTTGACTGCGGGGTGCAGAAAAATCAGATCAAAGAAGTCCGTCGATGAAGTTAAACTTTGTAGGTTATTGTTCGATTTTAGTTTCGATTTGTTAATTTTATGTTAGGAGACATATTAATCTATTTTCTTTGAGGCAATGAAGACAGCAATGTTTTTTTTTTTGTTTTTGTTTTTAATAATATATTTATAAATCATACAACTGTAGAAAATCATGTCTCTCTTTACCAACTCTTATTCCTTTTCCTCTTTTTTTATTTATTTTATTTTATTTTTATTTTTTTTAATTTATTTATTTTTTTTTAATAAGACGATGAACACCGAGAGGTTTCCACCTTAAAGCAACAAGAGAAGAAATTGATCGAGGCCTTCGGAAAACATAATTCATATTATTATGTGAATAAAATAAGAAATACTATTTTTCGAAATTTTTCTTCTCGCACGATTTATTCAAATTCAAACGTCTTCCATCCAATTACAAACAAAACGTTTATTTTATCGTTATGCAATACAATAGAAACAACATGCATATACAAGTAGTTATCTTGGCAATCTCGTGACCGCACTGCATGTTGCTTCACGTGATAAGACCACGTGGTGAGTCACGTGAAACTACAGGAGGAACTGTTGTAGGATGTTTCTCAAGGTCAAAGACCGGTCTTGTGTTTAACTACCGTTCTTACGGTGATGAGACCGCAATAGTCGTGTTACTTAACTGGTCTTTCTACGAGATTAGCATTTCGGGATGACTGTTCATTCATAAATCAATTATACAGACATAGGAAGGCCAGTTGGGCTGAACAAAATAATGAAATTACAGAATTATAGCTGATTAGTTAACTCTATTCAAAAATATATGTTAGGGATCCCCTTATCAAATTTTCACAATTTAAATAACTGTGAAAAGCATTGCTCAAATTTTCAGACTCACCCATCATTAGTTGTCAATTAAAAATTGGAAATGTACCATGAAAGCTGCCTTATAAAACATATTTATATATTTAAATAAGTGCTTAAACATGCATCGCTTGTGTCATAAATATGTCCTCAGCGTAAATCGTGTATGATCAGAATTTAAATTGAAAGGTTTTTATTGCCTTGGGCCTCGTCGTAGATAGTAAAAATTAGACTTTATAAATAAAAGTATCCTTAAAATTGACCTTTTGAATAATGCGGTCGAAGTTCATTACGTTTTCACATTTCATTAAAATTTGAACGAAATCGGTAAGCCGATTTTGAGAAAATACGTCTTTTATAACATCATGTACTGTGTGAACTTACTAACTGTCAAATTAGCATATTTAACGTTTTGTTTGGGCCGTTAAGGAATTCAGTTGAGGAAAATTTGATCAAAATCGTTATAGCCAAATTTCAGGAAAAAAAAATTATATTCTTAATGTAGCATTTGAATGATCGCAAAAAAAGATGACAGCCAAATTATGTTCATAAACGAAATTTGAATACATTCTGTTTACGATTTGGTTTGTAGATCACTGATAGACGGCAGACGACTACAAAAGTCAGAAAGACAGACTGATATCATTCCAAAAATAAATAAATAATTAAAAATAAAACCATTTTCTTGAACTAAGGAGACATCAAAACGAATATATCACCAAAATATCGATATCTGTTTATTAGGGATATATTAGAAAGTAAAATTTAAAAAAATCAGAAATGACCTAAACCGAGCTCAAAACCTTTCTCAAAAAATGATGTCAAAGTTCGTAAATACGTAAGAAAGCTGTATATGACAGACAGCATATTACAAATCTTTTAGACTTACAGAACCTTAAAATGGACAATTCCACCAAAAAACCAACATTAACTTTTATTCCCATTAGTTTCTGTCCTATTAAAATTTTATAAATATGCCTTAAAAGAAACAAAAGTTGCCCAAAACAATGTCAAAAACTAAATAAATTTGCGCTATGCACTACTTTATGCATAACAAATAGAATACGCATATTTTGGTATTGAGAATCAAATTAACAACGCACAGCCTAACGAATATTCTTTAGTTGCTTATCAACCGCTGCCAATGCTTAACTGATAACGAAGATGATATCTATTATCTAGTGCTTCTTTTATCAACCAGTACAAATTGTCGGTTGGATTGTATTTCTTTTTACAACCGTGTTTGAAAGCCGACGTGTGTTTCTAATCTTTTAAGAATTTGTGATTTGTGTATTTTGAAAGATGTCTAACATCTTCTGTTTCAAAATAAAGTGTTTCTGATTGAGATAGTTTCTTTTAATTCTAATTATTATTGATGTTTAATATTTTGTAGGTTAGACATGTGATTAAGAACTGCGTTATTTTATACAATAGATTCTAATTGGTAAATCAACGGTTTAAGGTTAATAATTTTTGGTTGTTTTAATTTGAATTAATGTAAAAACCCTTACATAGGCTAGTGTTATTTTAAAAATAGTATCTATTAACAATTATTGTGCTTCTTTATTTTTGTTATATCTAAAGTAAAGTGAGGTTAGATAGGCTTAAGAGCCTATAATAACTTCGCTTATCTTATAATATGCGTTTTAACTTGGTAATTTTGTATTATAACTGTGGTGTTTATGACAAATTTTAATCCCCCCTCCAAATATATTGAAACGTAGTAATTATTCAACATAGTTGTCGTCATAGTAATTAATGGTGTAACCATTGCTTTATGGTTCATAATTAATTTGTAGTTAAATATAGTAGAAAACTTTAAATTGAAAAACACGTTTAGGTTGGTTAGAAGTATTTTTGAAAAATAGTATGTAGCCTAACCAAAGTTTCATTTGAAAATATACTTTTCTAGAGTATCCATTTATTTTAGTAATTGGTAATTTATAACATGGCTGTGCTGTTACTCAAAATAAAAGTATTTATAGCTGTCATTGATTTTTTTAGCTTTTAGTTAGCCTTAGGTTGAAAAAATGGCAAACTCAATATTTCATAACTTGGTAATTTTATAAAATAACTGTGCTGTTACTAAAAATAGAATTCCTTTGGGATGTTATTCATTTTAGCAGTTTTAGGTAGGCCTAGGTTTAACAATTTGAAACGCAACAATGAAAACTATTCTTAATTTCAAAACTTGGCAATTTTATATCATAGCTATACTGTTGCTAAATACCGAATTCTTTTTAGATGTTATTTATTTTAGCAGTTTTAGGTAGGCCTAGGTTTAACAATTTGAAACACAACTAAGAAAACTATTCTTAATTTCTAAACTTGAGTATTTTATAAAATAACTGTGCCGTTACAAAAAATCGAATTCTGTACACTTGTAAATCATTAATTTCTTTATATGTAGGTCAAGGTTTGATGAAATAAAAATCCTACGAAGAAAACAATAGGCTTACATATTTTAAAACTTCTAATAATTGTATATCTTAGCTGTATTATTAGCTACTATAAATTGAATCCTTTATACGTATCAATAATATTTTAGGTTGACCTAGGTTTTAACATTTCAAATAACTCATTATAGTAAACAATCTGTTTTGGGTTACCATTCAATTACTTTGATTTTTTTTTGTCTTCGTTACGACTGAAAATCAGTATTTCTGTCAGAAATAAAATCTATTGTGTAGTTTATATTAATAATGGTCTGGAATAAACTAAGGCCAATGTATACTAAGGTCAGCAGTATTCCTTGGGATTTCCTTACACTGCTTCTTTAGGCACTGCTCAACAAACTTTCAATTTATCATTTCTCATTTTATAGAAGAGAAATTGTTTAGGAATTCTTTAAAGATTTAACTTTTTATATTTCCTTAGTGTTAAGGTTCGTCGAAAGCTACCTTAAATTTTCCTTAAGGGAAGTTTAGTTTGGCGTTTTCACTTCATTTTTTGCACATTTTCTCATACCTAACATACTAACTCTAATACCTTTATATCTACCATTTTGTTACTTACACAGATATATTCTACGTACCTTTCTGAGAAGAATGATATCCTATATAAAAAGGTGTGTTTTACATACACAATATTCCCATTTTTTTATGAATTTTTAAAAACCCTAAATAATAAAAGGAGAAATGGGCCGTATATAAGTAGGCGGTTTGTAGGGTTAACGATATTGTTGAATGGCGAACGGTAGGCCTAGTTTGCTCTCAATTATTGTGAATATGATGAAAGATCAAGATGATTTTCTAAAATTCGTTAAGCATTTAAATGAGGTTTCACCACTAGTAACGAAAAGATTCATGATTGCGAAAAGACATTTAATGTTTACGATGAAGATTAAATGTGTAAAATGTTATAGGTTAATAAAATTTTCTGTCATATTTTCCACTTATTGTATGCACCCAATAGTTTCGATAAAATAAAGGTATTGTTTAAATTCCCATTATATAACGGTAGCAGAAAAAAAAAGATATTGTAGAGAATATTAAATATTATTACGTGGGAAAAACGAAATTAGTGAAATTAGAACATTCTTGTTGTATGGAACAAAATTACAGGAAAATGCTTAATTGGTATTTAACCAAACGTCATTTTTTCTGCAACATTTCACTCACACTGCTTTAACTGTCAATTTATATTTTATAATTTTTAACTAAAGTTTTTCTAGATTGGAGAATATTGGTTTTTTTTCGACCTTTCTTATTGTGATTGTGAATTCAAGGTCAAACGAATAAAAATAAATCAAAACGTACTAACACACCATAGATAACAGCATAGATAACACCATAGATAACCATAGGAAACGAATAATCAGATGTAGTGATTATGGAACTATAATTGGTTCTTATTGATGACGTAATTGTTATTTATGTCGTCGTTGTTTTAATCGCTCCTTTATAAGGATAACTTAGTAAACTAAAGAAAATGTTAAGGAGGTTTTTAAAACGCGAAGTCAGTTAAAGGATGTTTTAGTGTAAAGAAACATTTAAGCGTTTCCTAGGGCCTTTATGGAAGTCTTCAGCGATGTGGCTTTACTTTGCCAAATACATGGTGATTGAAACAGCTGTTTTGTTCGTTAAGTACAAAAGTTACAAAACACTGTAAAAGGTAACCCCCAGGATTGTTTGAGTTATAACTGGAGGTATTACCAAATTTTTAATGTAAGGCGCCATTTTTCCAATATGGTGGTTTCCTCTAAATATTCTCATAGAAACCCCTATGTTTTATGCCAATTTTGGATTAAACATATTATTTTTAAATTTTGTTATTCTTCGATAGTTTCGGTAATCCTTTAGAAACTACAGACAATTAACGTTCAAAAATTCGCGAATTCAAGCTGATTCTAGAGACAATGTTTCTTATTTTTCAAAGTCAAATTCACGTGAAATTTGAACTAGAGCTAGGGGTAAAAGGTGTGATAACACTACAGTTATATTTTTTTGTTCTGTAGGCTGAGGAATAACAGACTTATCGATGAAAACAAAAATAAAGTACATTTTTCGCTGTTTTTTTTTAATTCCCCCCTCCCCTCCGCTTAAAAGCCAATGGAGTTAAAACAAGACTTCACTTCGTTCGGTCATTTGAAGTATAAGATTTGAACTCTTGACCTCAGAGCCAATCAAACTATCCGAACTCTCTACCATAAAGAACATTCAATCAATTCAAAGAGAATTTCATCACTAGGTTATTTAAATTCACCTAGATAAACATAGATCCTCTACTCTAGAATTATTGTAATTTCACCTCACAGATCCACACTTCAAATACCATCGACTGAATTGTGCATGATAACGGTTTACACAGTAAATGAAGACAATTTAAATTCCTAACACTTTAAAACCAAAGATTGCATCCACAGATCTACGGATATTGCACTTATCTACGAGTTAGTCATATAATGAATAGATTCTGACGCAAGCGCAGTTTGATGGAATATGCCCTCGATTATGGAACCCGTCAGACCGACCTAGACTCACGTGTACATAGAGCATGTACAGTCACGTGACGCCACTCGTGCGCACGCGCAAAACTTTAATGCCAATAGGTTAATAGTATTTCAAGCGCATAGGTTCAGACAAGATTATCCATTCTGATCTGAAAGCTAATAATTATATTTTTAAACAAGTTGTTTTAATCTTGACCGTTCCAGTTAATACATTTTATATTTAGGTCATTTTAAGAATGCAATGAAAAGAAAGTTTATGGTGAACTTTCACAGATGATGCAAGATCTTCCGTTCAACTTTTTGTAAATTTGACGAGAATAAGCTTCCATTTTAAAACCTGTTACGATATGTTTGATCCAAACTTTTTAGATTTGATAACATTTTAAAGATCAACAAATTTTGAAAGTGTGAGTCATTTTAAATTTTAAATTTTAAATATTTAAAATACAACTAATTTTGAAAATGTGTTAACTTATTTTATTACTTTTATTTTTATTTAAAAGGAAAAATCTCTTGTCTTTATTTTTAAAAAAAGTAAAGATCGTGTAATAAAAGGATCAATAGTAAGCTAACCTGAAACCACACGACATAGGGTCCATATACATATAAGAACAATTATTTTTAAAAAAGTTCAAAACCTTTTATACGCGGCCTAGCGCCAAAATATCAATTTCTTCGTCAAAGAAACATACATATTCGTAATTAGATTAACTTCTAGTTTTAATTGATTACCCTACACATTATATTTCCAAAAATAAAAATGTTTAACTTAATAACTTTTACCCTTTATGGTATTTTTTACCACTATATTTTTCCTATTTTTGGGAAAATACAAAGCATATGAATACAAAGTTTGAAATATATAGGATTTATAGTTTAGTCTGTGTAGACGGGTTGCGACTTGCAGACAGACGGTAATGCATATGGAATTATAAGGGTCCTTGGTTTGATTATGCGAAAAAAGCGCACAGCGAATAAAGGGCACATATAGATATGTGCGAAGAAAGCGCAGAAGGTCCAATGTTTAGGGTTGGAGTTACGTTACCAGGAAATGAATACTTGGAGCTGATTGGAGATGAGTCATCATGCAATACAATAACTCGGGTACATTTCTCCTGACCATCCGTCCCACCTCACCCACCCCATCCTTGTCATTACTGTTCTGGTGGTCCTTCAAGTCACTTCATAAGAAGCGATCATGTCTTTTAGTGTTTTAAAGTTAGTAGGACTAGTGTTAATGTTATAGTTACTAGTTTAGGGTACTGTACTTAGTGTTTTGAACATATAGATTTACCTACTCACCATAATAAAGAGAAATAAATGAAAATTAAATAAATCTTTTAATGGCTATTGAATTCTTTGTCTCACAAAAACTTCTTTTAGAAACATATACGCTACGATTTTCTCACTATGTAGTGAGATTAAGTTGTATTCGTAATATTCAACAACTATAATATATGATTTCTCATTGAAATTTAATATCAAATCCACGTATGGATTTTAAAGATTTGTGGGTCGCGGAGTGTCAAGTTAGGGGGGGGGGGCGTGATATATGACACTTTTAATTTGGCTTATCGCTAACATATTAATTTTTTCGTCAAATGAACATACATATTTGTAATCACAATGACTTTTAGTTTTTTTCATACCTCACACATAATATATGAATTTTTCAACTCGATAGTTTTTGCCTCTTACTACCCCAAGGTCATTTCTTTTTGTTACCGCTATTTTTTTCCTATATGTGGGAAAATACAAGGAATATAATTGCACAGTTTGAAATATATATGATGTATTGTCACTTACAGAGAGACAGACGGACAGATTCTGGCATAAAATTGCAAGAACACTTGCTATTTTCTAACCCTAATAAAGACTCCTATCCGTCGAATACTCAGAAAATAGCATCTGGCAAGCAGAGAAGAAGCAAACTTCTTAGGAAAGATGAAAGAAAGTGATGGAACCCAACAGTACATGGAAAAAGGTGTAGATCTAGCTAGTGCCGTTGGGATTGCCGCACCACCACATTCACAAAAATTAAGCCCCAGAGGACAGCTCCCATTATAAAGGACATAGTTCACTCCTTACTTTATTGGAACTTGTTGCAATTTATATAATTTTTTAAGATAACTAAATTCAAATATCTTTTGGATTATAAAATCGTCAATATTAAAAATTTTTAAATAATTTCGTAAATTTCAAAATAGGTCTATTGGTGAATTTGAAACGATATCGACAAATAATTTTATTTTTTATGGCGGAAAAAAAGACGTTTTAAGAATTTGGACATCTCAGGGGCCCAATTATAGTGCGCTCGAACTTAACAATCCCAACATTGCCTTGCTGGAAACTTTTTAATTTAATCGTGGGTTAGATCCCTCTGTTTCGTGTTTTCTATAATATCTGTCTTGACCAACTCTTGTTTTCTTCTAACGCTACAGAAACGTATTCCAGAAACATGCTTCTTTATTTTATAAACTTTCCTTCCCCCACTATTTTTTGTATATGGCGATGATTCCCGGCAAGTTTTTCACCTTTAAAACAGCAAGGAATTTAAATTAGACTTTCATTTCATAAGGTTTTCATTTTCTTTTTGTCATTTAAAATTTTATATTTTTACCTCACTACTATTATTTCCAATTTTATTACTATAAAAGACAATAGTTTTCTTGCGAGTTCTGTCTCCAATAATTGGTATCAATCTTAATTTGGTTAGCAGTTTTAATTTGTAATCCCAAACATGTAATCACTTTCAACATATTTTAATAACGGATTTACTATTATCCCCGACCAGATATAAGTCCTCTACGAGGCAGGATAAATCTATCAGATATTATTATGCGCAGTGGATACCTTTCATTTAATAACGTATTAGGTTTATAAAGTCTTTGGATTACTGGGGTTATCCCTGCGACGTCATGTAAGGTCTACAGTCTGTTGTAATTACATTTAGTCGTGGTTGGAATTTTATCAACAAAAACGTTTTTGTAATGTTTATGCAATATAATCTTTATAAAAGTGACAAATATTTGATTTACTTTTAAAATAGATGATGAAAGTGATATTCATCAATCTGTATGGACGACACATGTCATTAGCACTCGACTTAATATTTGTTTATTTAGGCTTAAAATTTATCTTTCATTGTTCGGGGTTTGTTTGAAAATAACACACTTTTCAGATATAACTAAATGTAAAGATGTGGAGGAGTGAGATGCTGGCATCTAAGGGGACATATAGCCTATATACAGTTTATATATCATACAGTTTTTATATCAACAGTTTCTGCTCTCCTCAGCCTTTCTCTGTCAATTCCGCACATCCAAAATAGAGTACTCAATCCTCGCTCCAAACCCCCTTATCCATCTCTTTCTCTTCCTCATCCCATCCATTCTTCCTAACAAAACCTCTCTGTTCGTATTCTCTCCACATATCCCCACCAACTCAACCACCTCGCCTTGACGATGTCCTCACTGCCAGCATACTGTTTATTTCCACATTTCTCAGTGTTCTCCTCTCTCTACAGCCAAACACTGTTCAATTGGTTTTTCGTATTATTTGTGTTCAAAACGCATTGAGATCATCATTTTGAAAGTGTTCATGTCTCAGCTCCATATATCACCATCGGCCTAATAAGGGTCATATAAATTTCCAGTTTAGTTGTTGGGTGAGCAGCTTTGACTTCATCAGTTTTATGTTGGCATTATACGCTATGATTCCAACAATAATCCTCTTTTAGATTTATTTCGAATCTTATTTTTTTAAATTTACATCCAAACTAAGCAAAGTTATATAAACTTCTAAATTAAAAAGTTTCCAAATCGTATCCGCACTTCATATGATGGCATTTTCGTATATTCCATCTTATTTTCACTTATTTCAAGACCCACTTTTTGTCTCTCTCTGTCCAGCACGTTAACAGTTGTCTAGTGTTACATCATCTGGAATAATTGTTTCGCTGTTATGGATCATCAGACAACTACATAGAAAACAAACATCTAACATTTAAAAGGTTATACTACAAGAAAAGTTGGTAGTTGGGGATAGAAAGAGTTGGTGGAGGGACAATAGTCAATGACAAAGAACAGTACATGGAAGAAAAGATTAGATACATTATAATTTTGATTTTAAATACATTTCTGTTAATTTCTAAATTATTAAAACAAATTCTAAATTGTAATTTAAATGATACAATTCTTCTCAAATCATCGCCATTGCACAAGCCTATTGTTTGAACAAACATTCCTAAGTCTTTTATTTCCTGTACCGTTACTTGGGATTGGTCCTTCCCCCTCTACCAACTCTTTCAATTTTCCACTAGTACCTTTTCTTGTAGCATAATCTTTTTCAACAGCGAAACAATTGTACCAAAGTAAATAAAATTATTGTAAAACTATAATATTGGTTTTTTATTTCTGATAATAAAAGTATCAAGAACTTACTGTATTGAGTTTAAAATTATCACATGCTATTCTTATTGAAGACAAGTTGATTTATACTATCTAATTGTTTGTATTTTGTACTAACTTTATATATTTAATTAAAACCAAAGCATCTGCTATAAACTTGGTCTACGCTTGAATTGTATTTGGTTCAGATTAGGAATTTAATGTCGTGAGCTTGTTTTAATTTTTTTCCAATTATTCCTGTTCATATCAATTTATTTGTAATTCTATGTGCCTTTTCACATACTCAATTTGATAAATTATCTTTCTATTTTCACCAAAATTTAAACAGTACAATTAGTTACGAGAAATATCGTTTTTCATAACGGTTCTATGGAATTTTATAAAATTTTTGATCAATAACACCCGAACCAATTTCATATATATATATATATATATATATATATATATATATATATATATATATACGCGAGAAAGTACAAAATATCATGTTATTAGAGCAGTCTAATTAGACACTTGGGACAATTTATGTTTATAAACGACATATATACATATATACAAGGCGTTTCGATATTATAAATCACCTTTCGTTATCGACTGTTAAACCTAGAAAAAAAAATGAGAAAATCACAAAAATAGGCTAGTAATATTTCTAATTACGCTATTTTGTTGTTATTTACTAATATGCTCTAAGTTTATCACTGGACAAAGGAGGTCGATTTATACTTTAGAAACTTCCTATTTTAGTTATATATACAAATAATGGAAAATATTCGATTAAACCATCCATCCATATACGGATTAGACCTATATCGTAAATAATCCGTCATTATAAATTTTAATATAAAAACTTCGATTTTTCATATTTAGTTATATTCACAAATATATAACCTAATCACAATGCAAGTAACAATTTATGAATAAAACCAATCAAGTTGGAATATCACGTGATAGTTTCACTGCCCAGACTCAGTAAGGCGATTAACGTATAATCTGAGGATGTGAATCAGAATAAGGGTTGGAAATTATACCATTGCGGTGGTAAAGTGACATAGTATTATATTGTTTGTAGTAAGGTTCAATTATTGCGCTCTAAATTACTAATTTAATATCTGACCTATATATATATATATATATATATATATATATATATATATATATATATTTCAGAAATAGCCCTAGAAATTTGTGATGGAATTTTATTAAAATTTGTACTTATTTACAAATCTAATGTTTTAGGTTAGAAAACTAAAGTTCCAATTTTTTGGGGTAGAGTTAATATTTTAAAACTTGTTTCAAATTAGCGTCATTTCTGACATTACTGAATGGTTTTTGTTAAAAGTTATTGTTTAATATTAGTGTTTTCATATTATTGAAATTAGGATTAAGGGAAATCATGAGTAACTGAGTGTTTGGTTAGTAGGGAGTTTTAGGGTTTTTTTTTAATGAAAACATAGTCCGCAATTTATGTTTCACTGTCTCTTCTCTGGTTCAATTCCGAGAACAGATTTAAATTGACACTTGGACCAAATAACTCTCAAATTACAAGTCAGCTTTTGATGAACGTATTTAACACTAGTTGGGAGCTTACTGGTGATCTTATGTACAGTCTAAATGTGCTGCATGTATTATTATGCTCACTCGACCTGCTAATATATTATATCAGCCGGAATTCTGTTAATTCTGTAATTATGCTGAAGTTCCCGTATCATGCAATGATGTCCTTGATCCTGCCCGGCCAGTAGTGGAATCTAGCGATCAAGTTGTGAACCACTCGTTAGAGTTTATTGAGGTTCTACACGTTTGTGTATATATAACTAACACATGTCGTAACGATAATCTAGTTCAGAAAGAAAACTTTGGCACCGGTTTCATTAAAATCCGTCAGTTAGATAACGAAATATGTATACAAATAGTCCAATTTGTTTGGTATAATAAATGTGTTCAGGATTTCCTGCAATACATAATGAAACTGTATATTTGTCTTAACCCCCTCCCCATTAAATATAAAATAAAAATCAATTTTAGATGTCTCGTTTGTTGATAAATATCAGACTTTTTGTTTGTTGATAATTTCCTCCTTCTAGTTTATGTTGGTCCTTTACACATATCTCAATTCTAGGTTTATTACTTGATAACGCGAGTTGATTATTACTTTCGAAACGTCTTGTATTCACTTTTAAAAACTGAAATGATGACAAGTGTCCTACTAAACTATTTCAGTATCACGCTAAATGTTAATCTGGACAATATGGAAATAACATTTGTTACAATTTTTCCATCGTCCTCATAACTGACTAAATCCAATTATATTAAAGTTTTCTTCGTTTAATTTCTTTAACAAAATACTTGTACTTTTGTTTTCCGATCTATGAATTTAAACAAATGAAAGGGTAATTTAAATTTTTAAACGAACCATTTCTCTCTTTTCATTAATATTCTAAAAACCAGCTGTTTTCCACAGTCCGGGTCACTGCATCAAATATAATACATTTTTGTCTTTTTTTATGGCTGAATTGTGATTCAATATTTTTATTGTTGACTCTTTTAATTAGAAGTTTTTCTTTTTAAAAATTCACGTGATTTTAAATGAATACATACAACTATGAATACATCATTTTTATACTTGAAAATGAACACATCAACTATGAAAATTTTTAATTTACTTAAACAAATTTTTTAATACACATTATGTTTTCTCTACATTCAAAATGCACAATTTAATTCTTTTTTTTTATATAGGAATTTTAACAAAATACAATTTAGTACACTTAAAAAAAAAGACTATTTTTTGGGTCAAGATTTGTATTTCAAAATAGCAAAATTTAATGTGTTTATACTCTCATTTCAAAATTGTTTTAACTTCTGCTGTCGGGTTTGGAATGAACTCCATTTTAACAAACTATATCCAGTTATCTAATGCTACAACCCTGGGTTGGTCTTGGGCTCTGTTACCTTTCTCCATTACCTTCTTTCTTGAGTAATAATTCTCCATGCTCTGAACACCTTCACTTTAAGAACATCCTTTACGTTCTCACGTTATATCTTTCAACTTCGGCCTCCTGATCTGCCAACATAAATATTAAAACTGAGTTATTCTATCTTTAATAAAATTAAAGTGTAAATTTATGACACAATTTCTTTCAATCTGTAGACCATAATCAAATAAATTATTCTGTATTATCCCAGTCACAGAGGAATTGATTTGTAAATTTGCGTAGAATCACGTCTCTGTGGATTTGTGACAACATTCAGAGCGACTTTATGTTTGAAACAATATGCAAATGAACATGTGAAACCCAAGAGAGAGTGAGAAAATATTGCGTTCTTCCAATATTAAACATAACATTTGATATTTAAAATTAAATTGTTATACATTGAAAAAGCTTAACGTTTGATTCATAAATTGTAGATGAAATTTCAATGCTTTGCATAAAGTTGGTTCGTTCGATTATACATTTCATAAAATTTACATTTATTTACACATCCAATATCCTTTCTTTTAATTTGACTTTGTAGTAGGGCAAGTATTGAAGAATGCACAATCACCTTTTATTTCGATCTCTATTCGATGTGAGCTGCTATGAATTCTAAGTTTTAGAGTCCTCAAATCAGATTATTGGAGTTTAGATCTTACAAATGTATTAAAATATTTAATGCATACCCGAATATTTGAAACTCTTAATTTCAATAACGATTTCATAATATCTTCTCGATTTAGAATGATTGCTTTTTGAAAGGGCTAGATGATTTATCTTCATAGAGGGTAGAAATTACAAGTCTGCAGAAGCGGTATGATTATAAAGAAAACTAAGCAAGGGAATTAACCGTCGTTATTGTTGCAAATACTGAATAAAGTTTTAAAAACTGTCGTTGGATTTTATCTCTGTCATTGTCGTCAACGAGGATTTATGGAGAGAAACAGGTCAAATTCGGGTCACACTGCAGATTCGAGAGAGGAAGTGGAGGTGGTTAGGACATACACTGAGGAAGCCAGACGGAACTATTGAGAAAGAGGCCCTAGATTGGAACCCGCAAGGTGTCAGAAGAAGAGGTCGACCCCGAGAAACCTGGAAGAGGACCATTATTAAAGAAGCAAAAGAGGTTAATAAGACTTGGGGAGAAGGGAAGGCACTTGCTGGAGACAGGGAGAGATGGAGAGCTCTTCTGGACGCCCTATGCTCCAATAGGAGATAAAAGGAAATGAGTCAAGTAAGCCAAGTCGTCAACAAGAACAATAATCGAAGTGCTTTGTTTAAAGGTGCAAATATTGTTTACCTTTAGGAGTTGAATGATAAAGACGTTTGATATAAGCTAACAATTATCTCCTTACTTTTGAAGCGAGTTTTACTTTTAATGTACACGAGTTTACTTTTGAAATACCAAGTGCGAAAAAGTTTTGTAGCAAAAATTCAATATGTCATTTAATTAATTTTAAAATATCAACACAAATTCACATGCATTTTTAGTATAAAACTTTTGTTATGTTGACTGATGGAGAGTTGGTGGCACCCTATTTGTCTATTTTTTTTCTTATTTTTTATAAACAGACTGGATTGTGTTTGTTTGTTCTATAAATGCAACTCGAATGATCTACGGAATACACTTGTTGGTTTTATTTATATTTCGTTTTGTTCATTCTAAGAAAGGTACATTAACTATTATCAGTTCCATTAGAGTGAAAAGAAATTGAAAATGGTGCTGTTGAAAGGGCTTAGAGTTTTGCGCATCATATGTTATTTGTTTGGAAGATACATGTTGAGGTTGTGTAATATTTACGAGAATTTGATATTATTATTATTTTATTGTTGTAACACTTCAGTTACTAAAATTTAAATAATAAAAATCTTCTTCACTGAACTAACTATTTAGAGGAGTGGTTTGTTTTTAATTTGAACAATATAGATGCTTTTTGAGTTATAGGAATATGCATTTTACATAATTCGATTTACAGAGGTGAAATAAGTGCACGATAAAATTTTTCATTAAGTTATGTTGTTTTTTTTTAGTAATTACTACATTTTTCACAAAGGAAATAAAAACAGGTATAAGTGTTCAAGTTAGTGAAATTAGGCTGTAATAGAAATAAACAGTAATAGAACTCTATGAAGAAATAAAAGTACAATGGCTTAACAGGCTATAACACACCGAAGAGTTGTGACTACTTGTAAACTGTGTTGCTTATATATTTAAATGAAACACCAGACTGCAACAAAACAAGGACAAAAGGACGAAGAATGTAACAAACTTGATTTGGGATACAAATCTCTACAACACTTTAGGGGGTTTACGATTCGTACTACACTAACAAAACTTTTGTTTGTAATTGTTGATCAAACTGAGAAATAAATTTTTAGGCAGGAACGGTTTTCGTTGACACGAAAGTGTGTCCTGTAAATTTGTTTTTAAACATAAATTCAATTATTCACACTGCTATAAAAACAATCATATTTTGTACTTATAAAGTTGATTTATAGCCTTGGTACATCTATTAATGTTATATATTATCAAGTAATTACTACATTTTAAGGAAGGTATTATGAATTTCAATACTTGTTTAGAAATGGATGAAAATGAATATTGTTTATGAAATTTCGGTTAACTTTTCTTGAAGATTATGATTCACCTAACGTCAAAACCAATATGTTGGACAATTATAAGCATTGACGGTTGTAAATGTCTCTTTCTTTCAATTATTTGGATTTTCTTGTCAGGTGTATTCATTGTCAAACATCTGTTTTTAAATAATACAGCACTCCATTCTCCAGTCCTACTCCATCCCTAGTGGCAACATGGATATGAGCGTGAAGAAATCTTGAAAGGTTACTTTAATACCACACATACTGTAAATTGAATTATATTTTTCAACTTTCGTATCAAAGTTTCTACAAGAACGATTTAATACACGAACGAAAATTTACACTTTTAGGAACATTATGTAAGAAAATTTAAAACCAATTAAATAAACAACACTGATTGAAAAGGTGAAAAAGAACAAGTAAAACGAACGTTCAAAATGAGAGGGATATTTTGACATAATTTTAAACAATACGTTGCCTACCTGTAGATTCTCACTATCAAGAATGTCAAACGATTTTGAGAAAAGTATAAGTGCAGGCACACTCGTATTGCTCGGGAGTTTAAGGACACTCCTGGAGTAGTGAATTGCCTCAAATACTTCAGACTCCCTCATTCGGTAATTAGATATAAATAATACTGAGTTATAGACTCTATGATTTTAGCAAAATATAATGTTTACTGTACAGAAATCATCTGAATGCAGGTGATCATATCATGCCAACACTTGTATAGTATCATAATATTTACTTTTTTCTTACAAAAAAAGACAGATTGTAAATATGCGTTAGTGATAAATTATGATTGTAAAAGAAAACTGTTTTTATTCAATCAGGATTATAATAATATGAAAAGTAACATTATATTGTCACAAATTGAATACAAATATAGATTTATAAAATCTAAATAAAAGTTTAGGCGTCTTTTCAATCTAGCCTACACAAAAGTGAATTGATAAAAACTAACTGCAGCGTACTCTTATGTACCCTATCAATCACAAAACCCTTACTATAGATGTAGGCTACATGTACTGTTGAACTCTAAACGAATCCAGATTTCAATACTGTTTAGAGTTTGTTTTCCATTTAAATGAATCTGTTTTGAAATACAAACACTGGAAACTTTCTATTCGGTTTCATTCTTTTTTTTTTAATCAAATCCCATTTCATAGAAATGTTTCTGTCATCTTCATTCTGGTCTACATACTTTATACTGTTCCAGATGCTTGACCAATTATTTATAATATATTGGCTTATCATTTTATCTTTGCCACCATTGGTATCTCGTAAATTATTGATCTATCGAACAACTTTAAATTGGAATTTAATGATGGAACAACCATCATTATTTTTCATGGTAATTAAAAATTCTTATTTTCAAATTTACAAAAATGGACTCCTTAGACTAATATGGCAGCCAACATTAAAATATCTTATGGAACCCCCTATATTTTATGATGTTTTCTAATTATAAACAAAGTTACAAAGTTATAAACCTTTATTTGTATTTTTTTTATAAACCCAATCATTTAGGAGTTATATATAGGTGCTTAAATTTTAGAAAATTTATTTTGTGATGCATATTCTTTAGGCGATTTTTTTTGTTGAATTAAGTTAAACATTTCATTAGGCATAGGAAGTGTAAACACTAATGCAGTATTAAACTTAAAATAAATAATTTGTGTAACAGATTTAATTTGCTAAATCAAGAACTAAATAGACACTGAAAAATAGTATGGTATACAAATTTTATCTGCCTGTTGAGTTCACAAAATATAGTTTCCTAACCTTAAATGAAACGGATGTTTAAAGCTAATATTTTTGTGTCTATTAAAGTAAAACAGTATTCTTTAGAATCCTATTAAGGTTTAACTTTCGTAACAACTTTATTTATTATTCTTAATTATTGTAATTATTATTGCTTTCTTAATATAAACAAGGTTTACTCTGAAAGATATTTATATTCGTATCGTATAATTTCATGACACAATGCAGTTTACCAACAGTGAAAAGGATATTTAATCGAAGTCATGTAGCATTCATAAAATAAATCTGCATTTTGTTATCGGCAGTCCACTCGCCGTGCCTCTTATCTTCCGTCTCTATCTAAGTACAGAGTACAACGGCTGGTTAGCGAGCCGATCTAAAACCTTTATCTAGTCTACCTGTAGTCACACAATGTCTGACATCCATATTCAGCTACGTTAGAGAAAAATTTCTTTTTTGGACTTCAAAATTTCAACCCTAGTTTTTTGGCAATGTTAATCTACAAGTTTTGTGCGTTTTAGTTCTATAATGTTTAGTAAATTTTCGTTTTCACGGCACAAGCTTACGTGAACTGCGACAGGATTTTCCAGGTACAGATTTTATCATATATTAAATTTTTGTTAATGCTTTAAAACAATTTATTAATTATCATGTATTTTTAAAATATGTATTTCATGTTTTGTTTAATATTCAATGTTCTTTTGAAACTGAGTGATTATAAAAATTTACTTTTAAAAAACATACTTTACAAAACCTTGTAAAGGCACATTTTGAGTTTTGAACAATTATGTGAAATAAGTGCAAACTAATGTTGAACTTTGAATGATTAAAATATCTTATTGAAAATGTCAAATATAAAACAATTGGAGAAATCTGTTCTAAATCAGAAAATTTCGTTTTACAGACTTTGCAGACCTTGCAAGTCTTATACAAGCTTTGTTTCAAACAAAATTAAAATATATATAAATAGATTTATAATAATCTAAGAAGCTTTTAAGTACCATCTTAACGAATTTCTGTTATACCATCAATTTTCTTTGATTTTGACAAAAAACCAGATATTTTCTTTAATAATGAACATTAATGCTAAAACATGTCTGATTTTGTACAAGACGCTAAAAAACATGTTTTTTGCCATAGCTAATATGCTGGTAGAAGAAACACGGCTAAAGATCTGAACACGTTTCGCCCTGTTAACAAAACACGTTTTGTTTCAACATAGATTCAGAGTTTCACGTGCACAAAAGTGATGTTACAAAAAAAACTAACTTTATAGAACTCTAATTAAACTCATATTGTATATGTGCCTAAATCTATTTCAGCGAATATGTTTTCAAAAAAAAAAACTATCTTTTAGATGTAGACTTGTGTAATTAATTATAAAATATATAAAAAATTATTGGGTGGAGCCTGCATGCAAACTTTCGGTCCTAACAGCCTCCCAGAGGTTATTGTCTAAATTAAAATAATTGACGTCAATTAATAAAACTTAATATTCAAAATTTTCTTTTTAAATAAACTTCTCTTTTTTATAATAAATTCTTTATCTAAAATATATATATATTTATTGGCCAATATAGCATTTAAGTAATTTATAAAATAAGTAATATTATGTAACTGTTTTAGAAAGCTATCATTTCATAAAGTTAAAAGGGGGGGGGAATAAAAAATCAGTATCTTTTCATCTTTTTTTTAATTTTTGTAAATTTTACATTTAAGGGCATATAATCTTTTTTTTTTGGATTAATTATAATCCATCTAATTGTTAAGCTGTGCTCATTGTCTTTTGTTAAATTTTGTAACTATAAAATATATAAACTAAAAAAGGGGGGGATAAATTTTCAGACTCTATTGATTAATTTTTTTTTTATTATAATATTTCACTTTAAGGGCGTATAATCTTTTTTTAAATATAATATTGTTAATCATAAGGTGTTTATGATAATTTTGTCTCAGGATGTCTTTCTCAGTTGTAAATGATAAAATCTGAAACGTCGAAATTTCTTTTTTTTGTTCAATAAACTTGAGTCTTGTTAATTATTAAACTTGTCTTTGTCTTTTTTTTATCTTTCTTTTCAAACATTGTTACCATTTTGGTTCCGCCTTTATTAAATTTAAGTCCCCTGGTAACATGTTTCTGGTAGCAGAGCGTGGTTAGCTTTAAATTCTAGCTTGTCGTTTTTTCTAAATTACAGAGCTTGGTTAATTTTAAATTCTGGAACCGTAGTTAATTTTCAAAATTTTGCATTGGAACCATCTAAATTTAAATTCAAAATTATCTTTGTTAAACAAGGCTCATTTTTATGTTTTGCAGCTTTTTCAAATACTGCACAGCTGTTGCTGATGAAAATTTTTTTTATTTAGTTTAAATATTTAGATATCTATAAATCTATAGTCTCTTTTTTTATTATTTATTTATTTTTATAAACACTTACACAAAATCTTCTAAACCAATTTCGATAAAATTTTTTTTTATTATTATTTTGTCTGCTTAAATATTTTTTTTATATATATATATATTCACATACACTTAACACTAGTCATTCACTGAATTTGATCCAGACAGCGGGCTCATTCGGGAATCCAAAAAAAATTATAAATAAATAATAAAATCCAAAAATAGTTAAAAACAAAAAAAAACAAAAAAAAAATTCAAAATCTCCTTCAAAAAATTTTCTCGAGTTTTCTTTCGTTGTCTGTATTAATTCATACTTACACACACACATATACACGACAACTACACTACATATAATTCTTGAGTCTTTCTCTGGCTCTTTCATTTTTTGCATCATCTTAAAAGAAATTTTTTTTAAATTACTTGGTTTATTTTTTTTTAATAATTATCAGCAACAGTTAAAATGGCAGTGGATTTGCTGCGATTAGTGGACCCGTTAAAAAAAACACTGAGCTTGCTTTTGAATTTTTTTTTTTGTCATCTTGAAGGAAAATTATTTTTATTTATTTTTTTTTTATTTTATCATCATGAGTAACGCGCAAAATGGCGGTGGACTGGTTGATGCAGATGGTGGCATTTGTTTAATAGTAAATTGAAATGTTGAACACCTTTTTTTTTAAAAAATATATCATTGTGTGCGAAATTTTTTTTTTTTCTTTTCCAAATTACAGGGGCCCAGTTTTTGTAGGACAACATGGTTGGCCTGTTTGTCTATTCTTTAAATTATTCGGTTGTTTGTCTTTTTTATTAGCAGGTCAACATGTTTGTTTCCTAATTTAGTTTTTTTGTTAGGGTTGAGAAAACCGGAGTTGGGTTTTCTCACATTGTGGGTCACCTTTTTATATTGTCTCTTTTGCCACACCTTTTTTTTGCTACACTTCTTTTACACCTTTTAATAATCACTTAACATATTTTGATGAAATTTTTTTTTACACATTTTTTTTTGATTAATTTAAATTCCTTTTTGGGGGGCACATGATACACATATAAGACCTTAAGTCAAACACTACATGCCCTGCCTTGTGCAGTAAAACAATCTTGACTTCCCAACGTTTCATACTGCTTCTTTGTTTATTTTTAAAATGGATTATTTGTTTAGACCCTTCAAAATTCTTTTTCTCACGGAAATTGTTAAGAGCCGTGAATAGTTTAAATTTCTCTTCGTATGGGAGAAGAGGAATTTAAAAAAAAATAACGACGCTGAGCATGATCTGACCTAAAAGGCTTCAGGAGTTTTTGTTTTATTTTTATTTATTTTTGATATGTATATTTTAATGGTCGGTTCAGAGGATTCTCCTCCCGCATGTGAGCTTCCTCTGAGTCCGGCCTTTTCCTGTAAGCCTAAAGTGTTATGCACTTTCCCTCCCCAGTCCCCGGAGTGGTCACCTCCTCTTGGTGTCCCGAGGTGCCACTCCACCCCTTTCCCCACGTACCTTAGTGTACAAAGTCAGTTCATGCACAGCAATGTCGACCTTTGCGTCACCCTTCAGCTCTTTCTGTCCGGGGCTTGACCCAATGATAGGTGGGAAGAGCTGAGACGCTATAGAAATTTCAAAATTTAATAAGTAAGTGCCGAAGGAGGCTACACCCTAGAGTGGTGATTATAAAAGCATTATGAAGCGTTGTTTCTATCAGGTGCCCCTGATTTCAAAATTTTGTAGGAGGCCCTTCTGGCCCCTTTCTTCAGAAGCTTGTAGGAGGCCCTTCTGGCCCCTTTCTTCTATCTTTTCTTGGAGGCCCTTCTGGCCCTTTTTCAAAATTTTGCGGGAGGCCCTTCTGGCCTCTTTTCTGACTCCACCCCAACTCCGTCTTTCGGGGGGGGAGAGCTGTAGCATTCATAAAATAAATCTGCATTTTGTTATCGGCAGTCCACTCGCCGTGCCTCTTATCTTCCGTCTCTATCTAAGTACAGAGTACAACGGCTGGTTAGCGAGCCGATCTAAAACCTTTATCTAGTCTACCTGTAGTCACACAATGTCTGACATCCATATTCAGCTACGTTAGAGAAAAATTTCTTTTTTGGACTTCAAAATTTCAACCCTAGTTTTTTGGCAATGTTAATCTACAAGTTTTGTGCGTTTTAGTTCTATAATGTTTAGTAAATTTTCGTTTTCACGGCACAAGCTTACGTGAACTGCGACAGGATTTTCCAGGTACAGATTTTATCATATATTAAATTTTTGTTAATGCTTTAAAACAATTTATTAATTATCATGTATTTTTAAAATATGTATTTCATGTTTTGTTTAATATTCAATGTTCTTTTGAAACTGAGTGATTATAAAAATTTACTTTTAAAAAACATACTTTACAAAACCTTGTAAAGGCACATTTTGAGTTTTGAACAATTATGTGAAATAAGTGCAAACTAATGTTGAACTTTGAATGATTAAAATATCTTATTGAAAATGTCAAATATAAAACAATTGGAGAAATCTGTTCTAAATCAGAAAATTTCGTTTTACAGACTTTGCAGACCTTGCAAGTCTTATACAAGCTTTGTTTCAAACAAAATTAAAATATATATAAATAGATTTATAATAATCTAAGAAGCTTTTAAGTACCATCTTAACGAATTTCTGTTATACCATCAATTTTCTTTGATTTTGACAAAAAACCAGATATTTTCTTTAATAATGAACATTAATGCTAAAACATGTCTGATTTTGTACAAGACGCTAAAAAACATGTTTTTTGCCATAGCTAATATGCTGGTAGAAGAAACACGGCTAAAGATCTGAACACGTTTCGCCCTGTTAACAAAACACGTTTTGTTTCAACATAGATTCAGAGTTTCACGTGCACAAAAGTGATGTTACAAAAAAAACTAACTTTATAGAACTCTAATTAAACTCATATTGTATATGTGCCTAAATCTATTTCAGCGAATATGTTTTCAAAAAAAAAAACTATCTTTTAGATGTAGACTTGTGTAATTAATTATAAAATATATAAAAAATTATTGGGTGGAGCCTGCATGCAAACTTTCGGTCCTAACAGCCTCCCAGAGGTTATTGTCTAAATTAAAATAATTGACGTCAATTAATAAAACTTAATATTCAAAATTTTCTTTTTAAATAAACTTCTCTTTTTTATAATAAATTCTTTATCTAAAATATATATATATTTATTGGCCAATATAGCATTTAAGTAATTTATAAAATAAGTAATATTATGTAACTGTTTTAGAAAGCTATCATTTCATAAAGTTAAAAGGGGGGGGGAATAAAAAATCAGTATCTTTTCATCTTTTTTTTAATTTTTGTAAATTTTACATTTAAGGGCATATAATCTTTTTTTTTGGGATTAATTATAATCCATCTAATTGTTAAGCTGTGCTCATTGTCTTTTGTTAAATTTTGTAACTATAAAATATATAAACTAAAAAAGGGGGGGATAAATTTTCAGACTCTATTGATTAATTTTTTTTTTATTATAATATTTCACTTTAAGGGCGTATAATCTTTTTTTAAATATAATATTGTTAATCATAAGGTGTTTATGATAATTTTGTCTCAGGATGTCTTTCTCAGTTGTAAATGATAAAATCTGAAACGTCGAAATTTCTTTTTTTTGTTCAATAAACTTGAGTCTTGTTAATTATTAAACTTGTCTTTGTCTTTTTTTTATCTTTCTTTTCAAACATTGTTACCATTTTGGTTCCGCCTTTATTAAATTTAAGTCCCCTGGTAACAGTCATAAGAACAGCGTACTAGCAAAAAATACGTGTTCCTGATGCAAATCAAAGTGTGCATGATCAAAAGGGTTAACTAATTATTATTAATCCAACAAAATATTTACTTTACCTTTAGTCATTTATTTGTGTTTACACTTCCTATACTATGCCTAAATGACTTATTAACTTTATTCAACAATGGAAAGTACGAAAAACCACCAACCGAAATCGCTTCACACTTCAGATTTCCTAATTTTAAGCATCTATAACTCCTCGACGAGTGGGTTTATCCAAACATTACAGGTATAAAAACGCCTTATGTTTTTATGAAGAATTTGAAAACATCGTATAGTATAACGAGTTTCGTAAGAAATTTTAAAGTATTCCGCCATTTTGGTTAATGACGGCCATTTTTTCAAGTATATAAAAAATGGATTTTTCATTACCATGAAAAAGTAAGGAAGAGTCCCTAGTTAAGGTTTTCCGATAAATTTTTAGTTTACCAGACGCCAATGGTGGGATATATGCAATTATTACTCTGTGATTACCATTACATATAATAACTTATTAAAATAATACCTCCAATATCATTAAGGTTTTACAATCAAAGTAATATTTTGACTCGCAGGTTGTATAATTTAAATAATGTTTGTGAATTAGTTTACTTTCCTACTGAACACACTCTTGTCTAGACACAAACAGTTGTTTCCTAAAGATTTATTGTTCAGTTTGGTCAACATTGTAGACAAGGGTAGTTTTGTTATTGTACTACAAATCTTAAACTCCCCAATGTGTTATAGAGATACAGGTCCTATATCAAGTCTGTTTCTTTATGTTTCTTCATAGAGTTCTATTAATGTAAATGACCGTGACAGTGTTTGTCAAAATTATACTAATACAAGCTCCTCTCGGTAACACAAACATTTTAATGTTTTCAATTTATTTTAGAAAACTTCTAAAACTTGGAATAGAAATAGTTAATAAATCGATGTCTACTTCTGCAACAAGATTGGTAAAATGTTTATGGGTAAACTTATATCCTGGGATCAGATTAAATGAGATGCTAAAAAAATGTTCAACGTAACTACAGAGTTCGGAAGGAAGATGATAAACATCAGTGGATCTAGGTGAGCGTCCGTCGACCGCTGAAGTATGTAAAACTGAAACATTAAAGGCTAATTAAAGGTAAAAATAGATTGCACAAACTTTCTCATATATCCAGTTATATTTGGAATGTTAACCAAAATAAACTACAAAACTGTTCATAGCCAAATGTCGTTTCTGTAGTTGTCTGTAAAAAGTGAAATTAACCCTCAACGCCGATTTTGAAAAATATGTTTATATTTTAAATATAAACTTTGTTCACTGTTTGTAAATCCTTTTGATTTAAATTGACGTTTAAATGACTGGAGTCATGATTATTTTAGGGTTTTGCTAACTATATTTGATTTCGCAAGTTTTGGCTCCTTAATCTTCACATTTCACTAAAGTTTTAATGCAATATATATATATATATATATATATATATATATATATATATATATATATATATATATATATATATATATATATATATATATATATATATATAGTCAATTTTGAGAAATGAAGTATTTCATAACAGTTCGTGGCCTATTTTTAAATATTTTTTACCGATGACTCATTAACCGTCATTTTTGGAGAGATGACGACCTCTACGTTTTATTTGGGTCCTTAGAGACTACACTTAAGGTGGGTCGTCCTTCTGGTCAAATACCCTCTGCAGTTAGAATTTAAAAAAAATCTATGTCACTTGAAGATAGCCACTATTACACCAATGTTTAATGACTTAACCTCTGTAAATAGAAGATTGCTAATGCCATGTAGTTGTTGATTCATTGGAGATTATTTTCATGAAAACGCCCATGTAAAATATATTATTTACAAATTTATAGAACAATGTAATAACTCATACATAAATATCGAGCTTGACTTGTATATGGTATACTCGACAAAATACAACTCGATCTCGAATTCTCACAAAAAGTACGTTTTATCAAACGCGTTTCAACTAGAAATTAGCCATCTTCAGTGATGTCCAAGTTACAGATATAATTTAGTTATTGTAGCTCGTACATCACTGAAGATGGCGACATCGTCTTTCAAAACGCGTTTGAATAAATAAATATGCTATTTGCGAGAATTTGTTTTCAAGTTTTATTCTTCAAATGTAACAACTACAATAGCAAGTTTTCATATATTTCACAACATAAAGATCCCAAACAGATTACAATAGTAAACAGAAATTGCTAAACTTTTGTACACCATCGTTTCCAAACTGCTTTTAACTCTAATTTTACTGTAACTAGTTGATTTGCCTCTAGAATACATAAAATAAAATCTAAATAAATCTAACAAATGAATTTATGGATCACTGGAGCGATCTGTATTAAACATTTAAAAAAATGATTCTGTGGATAAAAGACAAAACGGACAAATAACGCTCTTCGAACCCTCCATCACAGACATCCCTCCGGGTAGTGAACAAAATAGTGGAGAAATTGTTGTTCCAATGTAACCCTATGTGAGTTTGATATACATGGTTGGAAAATAAAAGAATGCAAGGATTTTCGTATTGGTTTGTTTTAAGTCGTGCATGGTTTGTTGGGCGAGCGAAGCGACTAATATTGATTATTTTTTATATTAAGTTTTAGTTTTATTTTTATTAATCAAGTACGGACTCTAATATTGGTTATGAAATTTAGGAATGTTACAACTAGAGCCAGACCATGTATGCATGAGGTTTTTTTAAATTTGACTTTCTGTATTGAAATGGCGACCATTCCAAACAGTTATTTTACATTTCCAAGGAATAGATTGAGATTTTTCGACTAGGAATAAACCACATTTTCAGAATAACACATATAATTGTATAAATATAAAAGTCAGAAAGACTTTAATTGAAAAATGAAATTTCAACTGTTTTTATATAATGTTTCCCTAATATTTTCTTACCAGAACAAAACAAAAACTTTTAATCACAATTGAAAGACGACCACTGCGATTTATATGTATATAAAATATTTTCTTCAAAATATTATGTAGATGCATCGATGTGAATTAAAGTAGAATAAAGAATAGTTGTATCTTTATCGTTTCAAGTTATTAATACAACAAACACGTATAGATTATTATTTTTATTTTATAATAAGGCCCTTATAATTTCAGGATTTACATACTTCGATGGTTACAGAATAATAATTACAACTACTAGATTCTAACGAATGCTAAATTACACAAACATAATACAAGAAGCAAGCCACATGTAAAGAATTTAATTATTTCTCACTTTTATTATTTCTCCCCGTGAGGGGTGCACAGTAGTTGTGGTATTATTTATTGTCATTTCTTGTGATCGTTATTGAATGTATTCTCTGAGTAGAGAAGTCTATTGTTTACAAAACTCTTATGCATATTTTATACTTATAATTACCATAAATGAGACTTTTGTAGAGTTCAGTTTCTATATTATATATGATAAGCGCCAAACCGTTATTCTAATTATAAACTGGTGTTCTTCGAAACACCAACAAAACAACTGCACTGGAATGACGTGAGAGAAGGCAAATATTACATGCAAATGTTAAACTTCTATGAATTTATAATATGAAAACTTTGTTAAGATATGTATTCTGTTTCGTCGTTAACACACTTATTGTATGTTTAAAAAATAATAAAAAATTAATCGTGTTAAATTGTTTTCTGTATGGAATAAAATTAGTAATAATCACCTATACATTTTAAGGATAACTAAAAATTTATCTCTTTTGACCTCTCTTCTCCACTTTCTCTTAACACACTCTCTCACTATTTATTTTTCTCTCTACTTATTAGTCTATCTCATTCTATTAATATAGGTAAACCGTTCTCGAACTATGTTACGTAGGAACCTTTCGGAAGAAATATCTGTTAAATAATAATGACTTCAACGATTCACAAAAAAAGTATTTTGTCATCTTTATTATTATTATTTTAAAAAAATAGTCTTCACTAATACCAATTAGTCAATTCTTATTTCAATTTAGTAGAAATAAAATGAGTAATAATGTTTAGTTTTTAAAGTCTGGAATATTTGGACGAAAATTATTAACACAGTCGGTTGATAAAATAATAAAGCTGATATAATAGGCGAGAATTTGTTACAAAAAATATAGAAAATACAATTTGTTACAATCACTATTTCGAAATTGTTCGTAATACCTCATTATACTTAATTCATGACCAGGAGATAAAACACTAAGTAGTTGAAAAGAGTCAAACGTTCATGGTAATGATTTTCGGATTTATACTAATATAAGTTGAAGACTTCTACCTAATTTTCAAATAAATAAATGTATATAATATATAAAGTGTTGTGAAAATGTCGTCAAATTTTAGTAATCGTTATATGGGTCAAAATTAAAACTAAAAATTTTATAAACCTAAGCCCGGAAATGCTTCGTTTTTTATCTGTTAGCGATTCTTATTTTTGCAAAATAATTAAATCTTTTCAAATTAATACTAATTCGCATCGAAATTTTTATATATATATATACAGTATATATATATATACGTTTTTCATATTAAATTTTAATCAATAGAATTTTATTTCCAAAATAGCGGAGTTTACATTTTTTTGTAAAGTTAATGGTTTTAGAAATATTCATTGTTAAAAATTTCATATAGTCGCCGTTTCGACAATTTATAAGATAACATTTTAATTCTTTATATATTGATAAAAAATATAGCTTGTGAAATGTGTATATGAAATTTCGACTCGAATTATTCAATATATTAAAAGTTATAATTATTTTTCAAAAAAAAAATAAAAATAGCCGACAGATGTACAACGCAGCTTTTCAGGAAATATTTCTAGGAACTTTTTTTAAATTTTAACCTATATATCTACTACTTAAAATTTGACACGGTATTTTCTGAACATTCTGTACATAGAAAATATTTAACGTTTGATTCAGATGGAAAGTGACTCTTGAAAAGATTATCTTTTGAACAAAATCAAATAAGGTTTAAAGGTCACAATTTGAGTATCGCGAATACAAATATGCTAAGAACTCCTTATAGGATGTGTAAATTACTCCATACTTTAAATTTTGTTGTGGCGTAGATCTTGCACTATTATATTGAAAAAAATAAATGGGGAGAAATTACAGGGAAAGTTAAATCATAACATGTATTATAGAATTAAATAATGAGTTCTAAATTAAAAATTTTAATGCAACGGGGAAAAACAAACTGAGTTGCAAAAAGTTACAATTGCTAAATAGTATGCAATAAACTACATCAATAAAACCTAAACATATTTAATGGCAACTGCTTTCAAATAGCTTTTAACTCTAATGAAACTGGAAATACTTAATTACTCTCTAGATTAAATAAAACAGAACTAAGTAAATCCATCAAATGCATTATGTAGATCACTTGAATTTCGTGCAACAAACAGAAAGAAAATTCAAACCTAGCGTAAAATACAAGTAAAGAACAATGAGCAAATGTAGCTACACCAACGCCTTTCTCCATTGCATCCATAGGTAACATACTGGTAATTAAAAATTTCACTTACTAAAGATGATTCCATTTATTGTAATTTAATTTTTATTTATAAATCGGGGTGGATTCACAACGCAGGTGGTTGTCTTGTTGTTAATGATATTGACTCACGTTTTTCTGAAGCGATTTCTAAGAAACTTACTAGGGTTGGTTTTCAGACTGCGGCCACCTCAACTATAAACCTAAGCTAACCTAACCTAACCCAACCAATTAAAGATGACAATGGTTCTTTGATTTACAGTGAAAATCCGTAAACGTTTTGACTAATTTAAACAGTAGTGAACTTTGTAGAAAAGGAGTAAAACAACCTAGTAATTTGACTTTTCCGTGTAGGTACATCATGGAAATCATGTTATGTCCCGAGTTTTTTTAGAATTATTTATTTTGTTATATTGTTCATGCAATATTACCATTGAGAGATATGACTTCCGTGGAAATCAGCACAGGTTAGCGGCTTTAAAATGTTGTCAATTGTTTTAAGAATTTTATTTAACTCCTTTTAAAGAGTTTTATTTTTATTTTTGAAGTTCAGATATTTATGTATTTATTTAAACACTACCACATTTTTGACATAGTCTTATGCAAATTCGTCTATAATTTACACCTCAAAAGCAAAATAACTATATAAAGCAAACAACTAAAACAATAAAAGATGGAAAGTAAAAGCGTTCCTATTACCAATCACTGATATCGTTACCATGGTGTACCATACACTACTAATTTAAAACGTGAAATAAATCACAATCAGAAATGTTGCCTACACTTTAACACTTTCCATCAAAGAAATTTCCAATGTCACTAAATCATTAAACGTTGCTTGTTTTAGGTATTCGTAGAAAAGGATTTACATCCATTGGATCTACAGATTTCACAATTTCTGTTAGAAATTGACCACAAAGTTGCGGACATATTGTTGGTAAGTTATTACATTCTACATGGTAGTTTATATTCTCATTACTTAACTCTGAATGTTGGTGACTATTGTATAAACACTTAGGAGTATATGAGTAACAGAGAATGGCGTTTGTGTAGCTGTAACCTAATCTGCTTGTATCTAAGGATCGCTCTTACGGAGATCAAGGATAAGTAGATCGTGTCTACTTTGTCAATGTTATCTTCATCAGCTAATCTTAACAATTAATTAATTACATTCAACTGTAACCACAAATACAATAGAGGAGGCAAGCAGATATGTGTCTCTCAGAGTGATTGGGATATAATACTGGGCAGGTGACAAGATTAATCTATAGCATCTGTCAAAATGTTATGGACAATAACTGAGTACAAACATTTTACACATTTTCTCTGATGTACATATATAGTCACGTAAAACTATTCTGTAAATATAACCATTAAATAACACGTATATTCTGCTTTGAATATATCTATTCGAATATTTGTTAACATTTGTGTTTATGAAAATTAATACACAACGTTTCAACACTTTAAATCAACTCCTGCTATCAAGTGATAAATGTAGACGATGTGAATTGTGAAAAAAGGTAACAAGCGTTTCTAGTAGAAAAGTGTCATTTCATATACTTAAACTAAAACTAGCAAACTAAATATGAAACCTGGGGATGAAGATTTCAACATAACTATAATTAAATACGTCACAGAACTGCATAACAGAAGGAATTACAAACAATAAGTTAAACCGAGAACTTACAACGATCAACTAATTACACAGGAGTTGTGTGCCAACGGCGTGGTTACGTAGCGGTTTTCACGTGGTTAAAAACTTTTACCCTCCCTCAAAATTTAGTGCGTGACCTTGTGTAGTTTAACTAAAAACGTTGCATAGAAAACTGGACAAAGATATAGGTTTTTGTAACATAACTCTTTTGGACTTCGAGAATATCCAAATGATTACGCCCTTGAAAACTAGTTGACAGTTAATTTTAAGACCCATCACATAACTTTATAAAAAATAGTTTAAAAAGGAAATCAAGATTTTCGATTTTGTTTGACTAAACATACTGTCTTCAAAGTTATAGGTATTTTGTTACAAATTTGTATAAACTGAACAGAAAATGCGACCACTAGTGTGAAAATTAGTGAAAATTTGGTTACAATCAACTTTTGTACTTAATTTTGTTTACGTTGTAACTGGTAACCTCTTACAGAATAATTACCAAAAATCCCCATTAATATCACCAACTATGTGTTTAAGTGTTTTTGTGTTATTTCTGAAAATGTTTAACAGAACGTTTTATCTAAAAATATATTTTGAAAGTAATTACAATTCAGTAACAGTATATATATATATTTTTATATGATACTGTTTTGTTATGTTGTACTACTGTAATAGTAAATAAACACCCTCATAAGCTCATTTGTAGTGAATACAGTTTTAGCAAATCCTATGAATCCTAGCTGTATCTACACATTTTATTTTCCATGTAGTCTTGGGTTAGAACCCTACCTTTTATATTTACCAGTAGGTCTCTCTTGATCAACACTTGTTTATTTCCTACCCCAACGATATTAGGGTATCCGAGGACTAGGTGTCTGTAATGTGTTTTTAAAGACGATGATGACCGAGAGATTTTCCGTCTTTAACCAACAAGAAAATATTTACAATCACCCAATTTATAAAACCTACTGCTTCATAAAAAATAATAGAACTGGATTTGCAATTTATATTAAATGGGGAAAGATGGAACTGCAAAACTCAGCATTATTGGACCCATTTATTAAGAGATGGAATTAATTTTTGAATATTATTTCTAACGTATTTAACGAGTTTATGTAAATTTTGTGTAATTTTATAATTTAATAGAAAAAAAAGTTTTCCTTATTTAAAAATAACATGGAAAATTAACTCAATCCCCTTCTAAAATATTATAGTATAAATAATTATTTTAACATTTTCTGATCGTAATTTGTATTTAGCGTATCCACCTTCCAGTCTAAATAAATTCAGGCAATATAAATTAAATTAATATGAACTCAATTTAATGTTGTATAGTTGAAATTGGAGTTCTAAGTCTACAAGGTCAAATAAAATACATATTTACATTGAACAAATTTGAATTTTAATTTGTTTATATTTTATTCTGAAGACCAGATTGAGTAAAATTGTAAAGTCAATATGTGTTTGACCCGTGATGTAGGGAATGTTATCCATGAATACTTTTAATCAATCAGGATACTGCGAATACGACGATGAGGGATGTTATAAAAAAAACTAGTTTTAAAAACAGGGAGTTTCACAATGTGTGTGAAATTTGTGGAGTTAATTCTGGACTTTGAAATAAAGAAAGTTGTTTGAATACACATAGATATATCTCTAAAGCCGGTATCAATGCAAAATTCTGTAGAATGTGTTATACTATTAGTTTTTTGTGTATCACAAAACCCTAATTTTCTAATTAATCGTTTCAAAATATAATTCAGTAAATATTTTTGAAAACAAACATTTTAAAAAACACTCATTTAAATTTTTTTTTTGTTGTTTCAATATTAAATAAGACGTAAACTTTATTTTTATTGTTTGTTAAAAAATAACTCAATTATATTTTAAACTATTCCCGGTAATTTGGATTATTTTAGTTATCCATCAGTTAAAATTAAATTTTTAAAATAGTTATTGAATTGACTGATGAGTACTGGGTTACCAAGAAAAAGATCTTACGTGTTCCTGTAAATTATCAATTATTTTCATTGTCCTGTGTTTTTATACTAAACAAAAAGATGAAAATATCGCATTAAAAGGGATTATAAAATCAACTGTTTTCGCAATAAATTTTAATGAATGTCATTGTGAAACTGTAGGGCACAGAATTATCAGATTTTGTTTTTAAACTGCAAACTAGTTAAGCAAAATTTTTTATTAATAGTCAAATTAGTTTTAGAGTTTTAATGTAAAACGACAAATAAATAGAAAATTAACCTAAAGGAACTTATTTTATAAATACAGAATCAATTCACAAAACTATGGCAGATCGATTCGGAAACAATATGTATGTAGGAAAAAAAGTTTTTGGAATTCTTACTTCCTTAAGGAAGAAGTACACCCATAGAGTGCAGTGGCTTAAAACAATATTTTATATTGAAAGTGTACATCTTCAGAAACACACAGAAAATTATATAATTATATACATAAGGTTTAAAAATGATCTTAGTCTTTAAAAAAGTATATTTAAATTCGTGTAATTTTTTTATTTTTACAAGAGCATGTATTTAAAGCCTAAAATAGTTATTGACAATGTAGTTATGACAATAATATCTATTAAAGTTTTAGGTTTGTAAAAAAGAGAAAAAGAGAAAGTGTTCATTATTAATTAAATGTAATTTAGAATTATTGTCATTTTCATTCCTTTACAAAGAAATGATTTATTAGAAATTTTAAACAAGTTTTCATTTTGTAAGGGTGATATTTTTAAACATACATCATATCTGTATAATATCACAGAATATTTTTCACAATCAATTTCAAGACTCTACATAGTGGCCTAGTTATAATGGGATACTGTGATATTATCTTTTTGTTTAAAGGCGAAAATACCTCTACAATCATATCCTTTAAAAAAATGGAAATAGAAGAACAAATAAATAATTGTAGCCCTCGAATACTCTAATAGCGTCAGTGTCGGAAAAGATCAAAAGATGGTCATTAAAAACCTATTAATAAAGATGTGAGAGAGGGATCTAACCCAAGATTACATGAAAAGTGGATAGAACGACATCATTAGAGCGACTCTTAAGGGTAATTCAATTTTAGGGTGCCACTATAGTAATAACCATGTCGTTTCCCTTTTATCTGAAAACTCCTATCTATAAATTCATTTATTTTTTATAAATCAAGTTACAAAACGGTAAAGCTTTTAGTTTAAAACTTTTTTGAAATATAAATTGAGAGATATTTCCATTAGATAAATTGAATTTACTATTATACTATACTTGGTTATGAAACCATTCACTGCTGATAACAGCGCTGCAGTCGAGTGTTGCAACTGGATTTGAACGAACCCCTATTATCAATCTACATTTATAGTGATGAAGTGATATGATTTCAAATTTCAAGATTCACGTTTCTATAAATTTTAATTATTTGTTTTTGTTTGGGAATAAATGGACGTCAAAAAATTGTTTATTCAATAATCTAATTTTTGTTATTATTCAGTGATATGAGGTTTCATACGTGTAATACACAAGCAGCATTTTCATAACTCTGAGATCTTAGAAACGATTTTTATGAATCAAGTAAAGGTCTAGAGTCGGAGACTTACCTAAATTCTTCATTATTTTGATAGATATTCTACAAAGGTCAGGAATCGCTCTTATAGTTCAATTTTTCCCTGCTTTATTTACCATTTTTCTTTATAGCTGAGTATATTACATCTGATAAACATCATGCATCACAGCTATGTATATTACAGCTGATAAATATAATAATGCTATTATTTAATCAATATTATCATTACTGATTTGTGAGATCTATTTCAGAAAAAAGCAAAGATAATTGGCTATTTTTATATCAAAACATCTTTAATATTAAACGAAGATGTGGGCAACTTCAAGATATTCTAACAAAATTAAGTAATATCATTGGAAGTTACTTTTTTATATATTGAGCTCGCCTTTACGTATGCCGATTTGAAGCCATTTTTATATTTATTACCATACAATTTGCATACAGTAACAGATTTTTTTTCCTGATTTATTTTTATTTACTATCCAACATGTTTTGATTTGTCAAGGGCTAATGATAGATAGATCCACATAGTTACTTCATTTTAACCCTTTATACTTAACATAAACATGACTTATCTGCCCCTCTAGTTCGGAATTAATGTGGGCATATTTCTGGTTAAATTTTATTTGTTCCATATTTGTTCCATTCAACGAATCTTTACAGAAAACAGGCTAGAAACTAAACTTTTAAATGAATAACACAGTATTATTAGGTAACTGTATAATTTAAAAAATAAGTGTTGTAACGATATCATGATCCCAATTAAATTAAACTAAATAAAAAACATCAATCATGAAATCTAAAAATAAATTATTTAAAATATAACTTGAATAAAATAATAAATATAGAACCATGTTAAACAAATGAAGAGAAACGGCAGATGCCGCCTGCAATAAAAATTGTACGTGGTAGGTTACAATAGCACTAGGATTTCAAGAACCTTGAAGCCAACACGTGTACAATAACGGAATTCTTGGGGTAGCAGAGTTTTTACTAAAAAAAAAAAAAAAAAGAGAGATCAAGGGAAAGCAGCATCATAACGGTATTTTAGAAAAACACAAAAAACGCAAGGTGAAAGTAGGTCGGCCAATCGGAGACGCTTCAAACTTAAAAAACACAACGGCGAAATTCAAAAACAACCAGTAGGAATCGCGAAAGTTCGTATGCAGAGAAAGTTGGTAAAAATCCACAAATCAGCGAACAGGGCGCGAAAACCAGTGTTTTAGAGAAGGAGTATTAGAAAATAGTTTGTTGAGGGGAAACGAGGGGAGTCTTACTAGGGTCGCCGAGACGTAAGGTCGCGTACACAGCTAGAGTGCGCTGTGTACAAAAGAATAGTTTTTTTACAGCGAGTAAGGGACAAGAAGTCTCTTTATATTGAAAAGTTTTTGATAAGTTTAAATTAAAGTAGAATTGAAGTAAAGGAAGTTTGAATTAGAATAGGAAGTTAGATTTGGAGTTTGTGGAGTTCTTAATAAAAAGACAGATCAGGAAAAGGAGTTTAAATTCACCAGAGGTAAAGGAGACCAATCATCGTAGAACAGGCGCTGTAATTTTCGAACAACTACAGGGAAGGAAAGACAGATTTTGGGACGACCTCAGGGAAGGAGAGGCCTATTTTGGAACGGCATCAGGGAAGGAGAGACAGCGTTAATTACCAACGAAAAGTGTTTAAGCAGTGTGGTGTTTTGTTTTTTGTTTAATAAAAAAGTAAATTAAAATCATGTGTAGTGTATAGTGCTAACCGACCGAGCAGAAGGACCAACAAAATTGATAAGTACAAACCCAATTGTTAATTATTAAATTCACTTAGAATTGATTTCACTTTCAATTGAGCCATTCAAAAAACCCAAGACCCGAGATAAAGAGATTTTGTTGTTTTTAAATTAATTGTAAAAAACTGAGCTAGCCGAGATTAATAAAAAAGATGATCAATGTTAATAATAAATTAAAGTATTAAATAAAATTTGTAAAGAAATATAATAAATTAAAAGGAACTGATAATTTGAAGATTTTAACAAGAGCTAAAATAAAGTAAATTTTGTAATTTTAAAATTGTCTATGATAAATAAATTAATGTTAAGGAATGAATGAAGAGTAAATGGTTTCTTTAGATAAGTAAGTATTAATTTCATGTATATGTTTATTGATGTAGTAATTTTATTCTTTTAAAAAATTAAAAGAAAGAGTTTGTTTTACCCAAATAACCGTTGTTTGTCTATGAGTACAATAATTATAGAAAGTCCCTTTAGTAGAAGTAGAGCAGTAATAAAATAATTGATAACATCTTAAATTATTATATTTGGCTCACCAACGTGTGACTTTTAGAATAAACTAAATATTAATTAAAAAGAAGAATTATATAGCAACTTCATTAGTAGTAAGTAAGGGCAGTATGGCTAGACGGTCAAAGGTCAGGTCCAAAGTTCAAAGATAAGAGATACACAACTTTGAGATCGTATTTGATGGTATTAAGTAAACAAAGATAAGGTTGGCGCCATAGTGTAAACAAAGATAAGAGATAACGAGTACAGAGTTAATGTGTGTAAATAAAGAATATTGATAATTAGTTATTAAAGTAAATAAAATGTTGTGGTCAGGGGGGCAATCTTTGTCAGAGTCCACCATTAGTTTAGGGGCAGTTTGGCCATAGTGTAAACAAAGATAAGAGATGAGAGACTACAAGTTAGTGTATGTAAATATTGATAACAAATAACGAGTACAAAGTTGATGTAAATAAAATGTTGTGGTCAGGGGGGGGGGCAATCTTTGTCCACCATTAGTTTAGGGGCAGTTTGGGTTTGACGTCCGTTTTAAAATTATAAAATATATATAGTGTTATCAGAGATGAGAGACTACAAGTTAGTGTATGTAAATATTGATAACAAATTACGAGTACAAAGTTGATGTAAATAAAATGTTGTGGTCAGAGGGCTTCTCAATGTTTATTGAATGTTATTGATTGATATCTAATTAGTCAATAATTAAAATATCATAATTTTTTTAAATTTCTCTATATATATATATTATTTATATTTATGTTCAGTGTAGTGTTAATAAATGCAAGTGTTCTTAAACGAGCTAATGCGGAGATAATTCTTTTTTTAATACAGCGTTCAATAAATTAAATAATAATATACTGTTACATTTATAATTTATTTGTAGACGTTGAAATATCATAAAACATTGAAATAATAAATGTATCAACGTTGTTAAATATGAAATTGTTTCTAGTACAGATTGCTATGCATTGAGTATGATCATTATATTTCTAGTTGGATATATATAAGCCTATATATATATATATATATATATTACACTTCTACTTGTCACGTACCTTTAATTTATAAAATATCTATTTATTAATACAATTATATTAAACTATTATTTTTTATGTTTTATTTTTAAACTGAAAGTGTTAGTTGAATTTTCATTAGGTTTGGAAGAAATTATATAGTTAAACAGGTAAAATAAAATAAAATAATAATCTCGTGGGATTGTGCCAGGAATATGAGGGTCGTAGCACAAAAAATTCACTTTTTTCCACTTTATTGACTGACAAGTAGAAAAATAAATCCCAGTCAAGCTGCGGTACATGGCGCCACGCGGAACACAATTGCCTATTATCTTCTCTTACAGTTTATTTATTTAACTAATATTAAACCTTATTCATAGAGTACGCAAATGTAGAGGTAAATCATAAAATAATCATCTGTTACTAACAATAGTGAGCAACATTGAATTAATCTAACCTAATGAAATTTCTCAATTAATGATTAAAATAAAACTTACTCTTCGATTTTATTAACGTATTTGTGATAAATTGTGTTTAAGTTTAGTTTTATTTATATGAAAACTTCTTACACATTAGGCTCAATTTTATTTATTCGTTATAATTATAAGATTTTATGATTCAATAATGTCATGGCGATGCATTTGTTCTCATACTTTCTTGAAAACAATAAGTATTGTCCAGCACAAATAACACCTAAATAATTAACATAAATAGTTTTTATGTTATGTATCTTTGTCATTCAAAGAAGAGATGAAAATATATAACTACATTTTAAAAACCAGCTTCAAAAACAAACTTTTATCGCTATTTCGTCATGCTGCAGAAATCATCTTTCAACATGAGAGAGCAACTGGCTCTCAAAAAATATCCGTGTAAGCAAAATGTCGAAAAATTTCTTACTTGCATTTTTGACTTTTTATGTTACAAACATCTATTTCCAGTGTAAGACTAAAAAGTAGAGTGAAATCAGGACATCACCTTGACAGATTACTTCTTTTATTAAAGAAAAAAAAAAAAAAAAAAACATTATTTTGCAATCACAAAATTGTATACCATGTGTGTTTTATCACACAACCGTTTTATAATCTGCATTTGCAGAAACAAATATTTATCTCTATCTGGAGGCATAATAGAGGTGGTGTCCTATAGTAGGTAACTAAACTATTGTGATGGATAAACATTGACTGATACAATGTTATTAAACAGAAGTTAATCGAGTTAAACTTGTAAGAGAACTTCTGGTACTACTTGTAACCATTAGACTAATAATTATTCCTTCTACTTCTCTAATTATTAGTATAGTTAACTTTCTATTTTACCATTAGATGAGATACTAACTTTGCTTACATAACATCTTCAATTATTATTAGTTTAGATTCTTGCTGGTTTGGTTTGTATTATCACTATTTTTCTAAAATATTACTGAAAGTATAATCAACAGTAAAATGTTTAATATTTTTGAAATAAATGTCAATAGAAAATATTTTAAATGGTTTATTTATAATAAATATTGGTTTTTTAACTCTTATATATATATAGTTATTTCTTCGATTTACATATGGCTTGGAGAAAAAAGCTTATGAACAATATTTACTTATATTCCTACATTATATACACATTTTGATTGAAAATTTACAAAGATTATTTAAAATGCGTATATAGTTTCATAATAGTTATATGAAATGATTGTCTTCGTGTGTTATTGATGGGAAACGTAAACACATTAGAATATTCAACGCCTATACTTTAAAAAATATAATTACATGTTTAGAGGTTTTGGTTTTAATAATAAACTTAAAACATTTGTCTTTCAAATTTAGGTAATAATAAAAAGAAGTATTGTTTTACGTGCCAATATGTTTGACACTAAAACGTTTCTACTGTTCTATATTGCTTAAAGTGAAATATAAAAATTCTGTCACGAAGATTCACTGAGATGTAATAAATGGTAAATATATACATAAAAATAAAACGTTTAAAATGTGTTTGTTGACGATGAGAGTAAAATATGGTAATATGTAAAATATGGAGATAAGTAATTTCATTACAAGTAGCTACTAAAAATTTAACATCACAAACCATAATCAATGTACGTTTTCCAGAACCACTCACATCCTCATTTGTTATTATTTACAAATTTGCAGCAACGATTTCACAAATAAAGATTCATTGAAACGCCTCATTCTTTAAAATAAGCCTACAATAACACTAATTAACTAAAACATAATATAAATAACCTTATTAATCATAATTAATTATAAGATTTAAATGTTAATTTTAGATTGTGAAACGGCGATGTCCATTAATGAAAAATAATATATATCTCTGAGAAGCTCAATTATATTTACTATGTTTTGGCAATTTCGAGTAACTCAATCTGAATATATTCCTTGTTAATGGACCATTTAGTAAAAAATCCCTCTCTTACGTCTTACTCGGTCAGATCCATGTTCCTTTCAATCCTATGGTCAGAGATTAGAGTGAGCGCATGCGCAATAGTATCTAACCAAGCTATAAAAAACAATTCGCCAAGGGTTATTAATCAGTTCTTAAGTAACATGGATGTCAAACCCAGCAAGAGACGTACACCATACTAAAGGAATAAGAAAATCAACTTTAAAACTAATTTAATTCCGGAAAAAACAGACAAATTAGACCAAAATATGGAAAAGAAAATCGTTAATAGAACTCTGCCTGTGCTACTTTTGAATACGTGGTATTCTCTTAATAAAAGTCAAAGGAAAGTAGCTATAATTGGTTTGGATATTGAAAATATGTTTGAACCAAGATTGCAATTACGTAAATCAGATTCAAAAAGTGGAGTTTCACTAAGTATTTCTGAATGGAATATTTTACTACAAAAATCTGAATTAATTTCCAATTTTTTCATGTGTAAAAAACAAAGTTATGAAAATTTTGATTTGGATAAGCATCAAGTTGTGTTTCAAATGATGTACGGTAAAAAATCTATTTTAATTCGTGAACTAATCTGTATTCAACCTCAGCTTTATCTACCAGATACACTCATTATTCAGGAACCTACATGGAAAGGATTGTTACAGATGTCACAATGCGTTTCAAACTACTTCAACTTTTGTACTCTGATGTCATCAAATGTGTTCAACTGTTTTCAAGATGTTAAAAATATTGTAGTGAATAACTTATTAACAAATGTACCAGCAGATGTAGTAAAAGAAGATTCTATTGTTAAAACTTATTTAGTGAAATGTTTGGATGAATTAGACATAAATGTTATAAAATGTGAAACAAATAATAAAGACTTGATTTTATCTGAAATTAAAATAACGTGTTTAGATACTTTTGTAAATTATTTAAGATTACACTTGTTTTATAAAGATATCAATGAATGTATATAATTATTGTTTCCAACATGTAAAACCTTTGTATACATACTATGTACCATTAAGTATTATTTTTCAATAAAATATTATTATAAATTTCACTGTTATTATTATTTAAAAGCCTGTATTAAAATAAGGAGAATGAAATAATGAAGTCTTATACAGAGTTCAATTCTTATAATTATCAAATAAATATATATACACACACACACACCCCCCCCACACACACAAATACAATAATAACAAAATATATAACAGATTATACAATAAAACTATTTAAACAAGAATATATACAACATATTAAAAATGTCTTTGCCGTTTATTAGGCGGCTCGTCATTTTCTTCTTCACAATTATTTTCTATGTTTCTTTTTAAATAATAGTTATATAAAAATAATGTCATTGAATCGGCTCCCTCTGTTACACTTTCGTCCCCGCTTGAATACGGAATTACTTCATCGTATTCTTCTACTACTACTTCTTCTTCTTCTTCTTCTTCATTACCCCCCTCACCTCCAAAATTTTCTTCCTCCTCCTCTTCTGTCAAATCTATTACATCGTCATCACTCCACGACAACCACCACTCGTCCATCCCAACCAACTCCTCAAACAAACTTTCATCCTCCTTCCACCATTCTTCTAAACCAGCCATTCTAAAAAACTCACTGAACCTCTATATAACCACAAGCAAAATAATAAAATTCTAATTCCTTACATCGTTTATAAAGGTTTACCCCCTACTCTTTGTTACAATAAATAGTTATTTAAACGACTTTTGCCCACAAGTAAATACCAATATGAAGTTTACAAACAAAATGTTAGTCACATCTACATGATTTTTATACATGTGTCAAAGTAAATATTAATCTGAACTTTACACTAAAAGTTAATTGTTTGATAATCAAACAGTATATAGTTTAATGTTCTAAGATAATACGGTAAGGTAATACTCAGAATGGTGTCTCACATCTTCCTCCTGCCGCTAAGGGACAACGACATTTTATTTAAAAGGTGTGTTACAGGAAAGTTGGTTTTTCAACTAGGTTCCGATCTCAATTCTTTAGTTGATGAAATAGAAATTATAAAATATAAACTTCACGGAAAGTGTTAACTGTAATTGTATTAGTAAACGGCTCAAACCATAAAATAATTATTGATCGATTTGATGTGAGAGTTAAATTAAAATTTGTAATCACGTTTCCGTGCCATCGAGAAAATGTATGGCAAATATACATTGAAACTAGTTTTGACGGTGGTATACAGAGGGTGACAGCTTTAAGTAGCATACGTCACCATTCCTTGTTAAGAAGACTTCTGCATGGAGATGATCAATTAATGGCTTACAACGATGATGATGGTTACGATTCAGGACACTCAGAGGAACATTCCGACTAAGGTGAAGAAGAAGTTAATATGGAAGATGATATTGAACAAATACTAAACATTATGTAAATTATGATTTTATATATATATTAATATTATTTTAAAACATTATTGTAAATTTCATTGTTATTATTATTATTATTTGAGATCATTCATTAAATAATGCATCACACATACTATGTTTAAATAATTCAGTTATTTGAAAGTGTTAATATTTTTATTTTAAAACATATTTTAGAATATGTTTGGAAATGTTTATAAATTATTTTAGATTGCAAATGTTTTATAACGATATTAATGAATTTACGGTATGTATTTTTTGAAAAATTTGATTTTAAAAATGTTAAATAAAGTATTTGTATGAAGATGTTTGTAATTTCTTTTAGATTGCTATTGTTTTATAAAATGTTTATATCCTTTGTATCCAATTATGAATACAATATACAAAAATATTATATAAACTACTTTGTAATTATTTGATTCCTTTATAATTAAACATAAGGTATTTGAAATAAGAAGCCTATAAGGAGGAACTATTTTAACGATACTTATTCTGACGATGGTTACGACTCAGGACTTACTGGAGAACGATCCGATCAAAGCGAAATTGAAGAGGAAGTTCATGTAGATGATGATGAAATTCAACAACTCTTTAATCGAATGTAAATCATTCACATAATGTAACGTATTACAAATACTATGTTTAAAGTAGATCATTTATTAAAAATGTGTTATCATTTTTTCTTGTTTTAAACCTATTTAGATAAATAATAGAGTAATGCATATCATATAATTGAAGTATATGTATGACATTAACATTTTTAGCTACCGTATCGCCATTTTTCAATGTTGCCCAGGAAGCACCACGAGGAGGTGGTAACCATCACTTCCCACTTAACCTAACATGCATTAAATGTAGCTTGTACTAATAACTAAATACATTAAATTAAGAGTCTAATTCAATTAAAGTTTATTATAAAACATGTAAAAATAACTGTAAACTAATCTTAAATCATACAAACTTAAAACTAATGTTATACATCCAATCGCTAAAAACGATATATAAGTCTACAATAATATCTTAATAAAATATCACAATATACAGATTTTTAACATATATATTATTTACATACACATAACACTATTAAAACATAACATAACTATGTACAGTTATCAAAAAATTAAAAACTTTAGACATTACTAAAACACATGGCATTGTTCTATTATAAAATATGTTATACGAAGAATTATTACTAAAATTTGTTTTATAACTATGTATGCAGATATATATTTCAATATGATATAAACAGTATATTAATTTATAAAATGAAAATATTTAAACTAATTTATAACAGTAGCTAAATTTAAACATAATATACACTATAGACATTATAAAATTAACAAGTGATCAGAGACAAGAAATATGCCAGATCCTGTGTCAAATTAAAAAAATTTTCCTTAATTAATAGCTATTATGTTTCTAAAAATTAAACTATCGGTGTTAGCTGCCCTGTTTCACGGTTAATCCGTTATATGAAATTCACAAGAGCTCTCGCATTACCGATAATTACCTGCACGCGCGTGTGTGTGTGTAAAGTTAAAATATTAGCACATTTATACTAATGTTATAGTACAAATAAATGTGTTAATATTTTAACTTTACACACACACACACACACACGCGCGCGTGCAGGTAATTATCGGTAATGCGAGAGCTCTTGTGAATTTCATATAACGGATTAACCGTGAAACAGGGCAGCTAACACCGATAGTTTAATTTTTAGAAACATAATAGCTATTAATTAAGGAAAAATTTTTTAATTTGACACAGGATCTGGCATATTTCTTGTCTCTGATCACTTGTTAATTTTATAATGTCTATAGTGTATATTATGTTTAAATTTAGCTACTGTTATAAATTAGTTTAAATATTTTCATTTTATAAATTAATATACTGTTTATATCATATTGAAATATATATCTGCATACATAGTTATAAAACAAATTTTAGTAATAATTCTTCGTATAACATATTTTATAATAGAACAATGCCATGTGTTTTAGTAATGTCTAAAGTTTTTAATTTTTTGATAACTGTACATAGTTATGTTATGTTTTAATAGTGTTATGTGTATGTAAATAATATATATGTTAAAAATCTGTATATTGTGATATTTTATTAAGATATTATTGTAGACTTATATATCGTTTTTAGCGATTGGATGTATAACATTAGTTTTAAGTTTGTATGATTTAAGATTAGTTTACAGTTATTTTTACATGTTTTATAATAAACTTTAATTGAATTAGACTCTTAATTTAATGTATTTAGTTATTAGTACAAGCTACATTTAATGCATGTTAGGTTAAGTGGGAAGTGATGGTTACCACCTCCTCGTGGTGCTTCCTGGGCAACATTGAAAAATGGCGATACGGTAGCTAAAAATGTTAATGTCATACATATACTTCAATTATATGATATGCATTACTCTATTATTTATCTAAATAGGTTTAAAACAAGAAAAAATGATAACACATTTTTAATAAATGATCTACTTTAAACATAGTATTTGTAATACGTTACATTATGTGAATGATTTACATTCGATTAAAGAGTTGTTGAATTTCATCATCATCTACATGAACTTCCTCTTCAATTTCGCTTTGATCGGATCGTTCTCCAGTAAGTCCTGAGTCGTAACCATCGTCAGAATAAGTATCGTTAAAATAGTTCCTCCTTATAGGCTTCTTATTTCAAATACCTTATGTTTAATTATAAAGGAATCAAATAATTACAAAGTAGTTTATATAATATTTTTGTATATTGTATTCATAATTGGATACAAAGGATATAAACATTTTATAAAACAATAGCAATCTAAAAGAAATTACAAACATCTTCATACAAATACTTTATTTAACATTTTTAAAATCAAATTTTTCAAAAAATACATACCGTAAATTCATTAATATCGTTATAAAACATTTGCAATCTAAAATAATTTATAAACATTTCCAAACATATTCTAAAATATGTTTTAAAATAAAAATATTAACACTTTCAAATAACTGAATTATTTAAACATAGTATGTGTGATGCATTATTTAATGAATGATCTCAAATAATAATAATAATAACAATGAAATTTACAATAATGTTTTAAAATAATATTAATATATATATAAAATCATAATTTACATAATGTTTAGTATTTGTTCAATATCATCTTCCATATTAACTTCTTCTTCACCTTAGTCGGAATGTTCCTCTGAGTGTCCTGAATCGTAACCATCATCATCGTTGTAAGCCATTAATTGATCATCTCCATGCAGAAGTCTTCTTAACAAGGAATGGTGACGTATGCTACTTAAAGCTGTCACCCTCTGTATACCACCGTCAAAACTAGTTTCAATGTATATTTGCCATACATTTTCTCGATGGCACGGAAACGTGATTACAAATTTTAATTTAACTCTCACATCAAATCGATCAATAATTATTTTATGGTTTGAGCCGTTTACTAATACAATTACAGTTAACACTTTCCGTGAAGTTTATATTTTATAATTTCTATTTCATCAACTAAAGAATTGAGATCGGAACCTAGTTGAAAAACCAACTTTCCTGTAACACACCTTTTAAATAAAATGTCGTTGTCCCTTAGCGGCAGGAGGAAGATGTGAGACACCATTCTGAGTATTACCTTACCGTATTATCTTAGAACATTAAACTATATACTGTTTGATTATCAAACAATTAACTTTTAGTGTAAAGTTCAGATTAATATTTACTTTGACACATGTATAAAAATCATGTAGATGTGACTAACATTTTGTTTGTAAACTTCATATTGGTATTTACTTGTGGGCAAAAGTCGTTTAAATAACTATTTATTGTAACAAAGAGTAGGGGGTAAACCTTTATAAACGATGTAAGGAATTAGAATTTTATTATTTTGCTTGTGGTTATATAGAGGTTCAGTGAGTTTTTTAGAATGGCTGGTTTAGAAGAATGGTGGAAGGAGGATGAAAGTTTGTTTGAGGAGTTGGTTGGGATGGACGAGTGGTGGTTGTCGTGGAGTGATGACGATGTAATAGATTTGACAGAAGAGGAGGAGGAAGAAAATTTTGGAGGTGAGGGGGGTAATGAAGAAGAAGAAGAAGAAGAAGTAGTAGTAGAAGAATACGATGAAGTAATTCCGTATTCAAGCGGGGACGAAAGTGTAACAGAGGGAGCCGATTCAATGACATTATTTTTATATAACTATTATTTAAAAAGAAACATAGAAAATAATTGTGAAGAAGAAAATGACGAGCCGCCTAATAAACGGCAAAGACATTTTTAATATGTTGTATATATTCTTGTTTAAATAGTTTTATTGTATAATCTGTTATATATTTTGTTATTATTGTATTTGTGTGTGTGGGGGGGGTGTGTGTGTGTGTATATATATTTATTTGATAATTATAAGAATTGAACTCTGTATAAGACTTCATTATTTCATTCTCCTTATTTTAATACAGGCTTTTAAATAATAATAACAGTGAAATTTATAATAATATTTTATTGAAAAATAATACTTAATGGTACATAGTATGTATACAAAGGTTTTACATGTTGGAAACAATAATTATATACATTCATTGATATCTTTATAAAACAAGTGTAATCTTAAATAATTTACAAAAGTATCTAAACACGTTATTTTAATTTCAGATAAAATCAAGTCTTTATTATTTGTTTCACATTTTATAACATTTATGTCTAATTCATCCAAACATTTCACTAAATAAGTTTTAACAATAGAATCTTCTTTTACTACATCTGCTGGTACATTTGTTAATAAGTTATTCACTACAATATTTTTAACATCTTGAAAACAGTTGAACACATTTGATGACATCAGAGTACAAAAGTTGAAGTAGTTTGAAACGCATTGTGACATCTGTAACAATCCTTTCCATGTAGGTTCCTGAATAATGAGTGTATCTGGTAGATAAAGCTGAGGTTGAATACAGATTAGTTCACGAATTAAAATAGATTTTTTACCGTACATCATTTGAAACACAACTTGATGCTTATCCAAATCAAAATTTTCATAACTTTGTTTTTTACACATGAAAAAATTGGAAATTAATTCAGATTTTTGTAGTAAAATATTCCATTCAGAAATACTTAGTGAAACTCCACTTTTTGAATCTGATTTACGTAATTGCAATCTTGGTTCAAACATATTTTCAATATCCAAACCAATTATAGCTACTTTCCTTTGACTTTTATTAAGAGAATACCACGTATTCAAAAGTAGCACAGGCAGAGTTCTATTAACGATTTTCTTTTCCATATTTTGGTCTAATTTGTCTGTTTTTTCCGGAATTAAATTAGTTTTAAAGTTGATTTTCTTATTCCTTTAGTATGGTGTACGTCTCTTGCTGGGTTTGACATCCATGTTACTTAAGAACTGATTAATAACCCTTGGCGAATTGTTTTTTATAGCTTGGTTAGATACTATTGCGCATGCGCTCACTCTAATCTCTGACCATAGGATTGAAAGGAACATGGATCTGACCGAGTAAGACGTAAGAGAGGGATTTTTTACTAAATGGTCCATTAACAAGGAATATATTCAGATTGAGTTACTCGAAATTGCCAAAACATAGTAAATATAATTGAGCTTCTCAGAGATATATATTATTTTTCATTAATGGACATCGCCGTTTCACAATCTAAAATTAACATTTAAATCTTATAATTAATTATGATTAATAAGGTTATTTATATTATGTTTTAGTTAATTAGTGTTATTGTAGGCTTATTTTAAAGAATGAGGCGTTTCAATGAATCTTTATTTGTGAAATCGTTGCTGCAAATTTGTAAATAATAACAAATGAGGATGTGAGTGGTTCTGGAAAACGTACATTGATTATGGTTTGTGATGTTAAATTTTTAGTAGCTACTTGTAATGAAATTACTTATCTCCATATTTTACATATTACCATATTTTACTCTCATCGTCAACAAACACATTTTAAACGTTTTATTTTTATGTATATATTTACCATTTATTACATCTCAGTGAATCTTCGTGACAGAATTTTTATATTTCACTTTAAGCAATATAGAACAGTAGAAACGTTTTAGTGTCAAACATATTGGCACGTAAAACAATACTTCTTTTTATTATTACCTAAATTTGAAAGACAAATGTTTTAAGTTTATTATTAAAACCAAAACCTCTAAACATGTAATTATATTTTTTAAAGTATAGGCGTTGAATATTCTAATGTGTTTACGTTTCCCATCAATAACACACGAAGACAATCATTTCATATAACTATTATGAAACTATATACGCATTTTAAATAATCTTTGTAAATTTTCAATCAAAATGTGTATATAATGTAGGAATATAAGTAAATATTGTTCATAAGCTTTTTTCTCCAAGCCATATGTAAATCGAAGAAATAACTATATATATATAAGAGTTAAAAAACCAATATTTATTATAAATAAACCATTTAAAATATTTTCTATTGACATTTATTTCAAAAATATTAAACATTTTACTGTTGATTATACTTTCAGTAATATTTTAGAAAAATAGTGATAATACAAACCAAACCAGCAAGAATCTAAACTAATAATAATTGAAGATGTTATGTAAGCAAAGTTAGTATCTCATCTAATGGTAAAATAGAAAGTTAACTATACTAATAATTAGAGAAGTAGAAGGAATAATTATTAGTCTAATGGTTACAAGTAGTACCAGAAGTTCTCTTACAAGTTTAACTCGATTAACTTCTGTTTAATAACATTGTATCAGTCAATGTTTATCCATCACAATAGTTTAGTTACCTACTATAGGACACCACCTCTATTATGCCTCCAGATAGAGATAAATATTTGTTTCTGCAAATGCAGATTATAAAACGGTTGTGTGATAAAACACACATGGTATACAATTTTGTGATTGCAAAATAATGTTTTTTTTTTTTTTTTTTTCTTTAATAAAAGAAGTAATCTGTCAAGGTGATGTCCTGATTTCACTCTACTTTTTAGTCTTACACTGGAAATAGATGTTTGTAACATAAAAAGTCAAAAATGCAAGTAAGAAATTTTTCGACATTTTGCTTACACGGATATTTTTTGAGAGCCAGTTGCTCTCTCATGTTGAAAGATGATTTCTGCAGCATGACGAAATAGCGATAAAAGTTTGTTTTTGAAGCTGGTTTTTAAAATGTAGTTATATATTTTCATCTCTTCTTTGAATGACAAAGATACATAACATAAAAACTATTTATGTTAATTATTTAGGTGTTATTTGTGCTGGACAATACTTATTGTTTTCAAGAAAGTATGAGAACAAATGCATCGCCATGACATTATTGAATCATAAAATCTTATAATTATAACGAATAAATAAAATTGAGCCTAATGTGTAAGAAGTTTTCATATAAATAAAACTAAACTTAAACACAATTTATCACAAATACGTTAATAAAATCGAAGAGTAAGTTTTATTTTAATCATTAATTGAGAAATTTCATTAGGTTAGATTAATTCAATGTTGCTCACTATTGTTAGTAACAGATGATTATTTTATGATTTACCTCTACATTTGCGTACTCTATGAATAAGGTTTAATATTAGTTAAATAAATAAACTGTAAGAGAAGATAATAGGCAATTGTGTTCCGCGTGGCGCCATGTACCGCAGCTTGACTGGGATTTATTTTTCTACTTGTCAGTCAATAAAGTGGAAAAAAGTGAATTTTTTGTGCTACGACCCTCATATTCCTGGCACAATCCCACGAGATTATTATTTTATTTTATTTTACCTGTTTAACTATATAATTTCTTCCAAACCTAATGAAAATTCAACTAACACTTTCAGTTTAAAAATAAAACATAAAAAATAATAGTTTAATATAATTGTATTAATAAATAGATATTTTATAAATTAAAGGTACGTGACAAGTAGAAGTGTAATATATATATATATATATATAGGCTTATATATATCCAACTAGAAATATAATGATCATACTCAATGCATAGCAATCTGTACTAGAAACAATTTCATATTTAACAACGTTGATACATTTATTATTTCAATGTTTTATGATATTTCAACGTCTACAAATAAATTATAAATGTAACAGTATATTATTATTTAATTTATTGAACGCTGTATTAAAAAAAGAATTATCTCCGCATTAGCTCGTTTAAGAACACTTGCATTTATTAACACTACACTGAACATAAATATAAATAATATATATATATAGAGAAATTTAAAAAAATTATGATATTTTAATTATTGACTAATTAGATATCAATCAATAACATTCAATAAACATTGAGAAGCCCTCTGACCACAACATTTTATTTACATCAACTTTGTACTCGTAATTTGTTATCAATATTTACATACACTAACTTGTAGTCTCTCATCTCTGATAACACTATATATATTTTATAATTTTAAAACGGACGTCAAACCCAAACTGCCCCTAAACTAATGGTGGACAAAGATTGCCCCCCCCCCTGACCACAACATTTTATTTACATCAACTTTGTACTCGTTATTTGTTATCAATATTTACATACACTAACTTGTAGTCTCTCATCTCTTATCTTTGTTTACACTATGGCCAAACTGCCCCTAAACTAATGGTGGACTCTGACAAAGATTGCCCCCCTGACCACAACATTTTATTTACTTTAATAACTAATTATCAATATTCTTTATTTACACACATTAACTCTGTACTCGTTATCTCTTATCTTTGTTTACACTATGGCGCCAACCTTATCTTTGTTTACTTAATACCATCAAATACGATCTCAAAGTTGTGTATCTCTTATCTTTGAACTTTGGACCTGACCTTTGACCGTCTAGCCATACTGCCCTTACTTACTACTTTCATTGTTATATTTGGCACGACAACGTGTGGCTTCAATAATTAAAGGTAATTTAAAAATAAATAGCAAAGCAGAAGTTGCTTATGTTATATTTGGTCGCACAACGTGTGGCAAGATTAAATTATATTAAATTAAATAAAATAATTACATATAAAAGCTTATGTTAAAGTGTACATGTTATATAAAAAAATTAATAGGTAAAAAAAAAAAATCTCGAAAATTGAACCTTTCCAAAAAACACCTTTAAGTGTCCAACTAAAATATAGCATTTGTAAAGTATTAATATTCCAAAGATTGAACACAACATTTTAATTTGAAAAAAAAAGAAAAAAAGATTTCCGAAAATTACCGAATATTATAAACAAATCCGCCATTTTATTTTAATTGAATAATAAGGTTTTTATTGATTAGTGCATTGCCTAAAGATTATTTAGTAAAAATGTCCAATTAAAATCCCGATAAACAATCGAGATATGACGGAGTTAAACTTGAAATTTCATTAAATTTTGTAAAATGCGGAAAATGACAATTTTCCCCATTATGAACATCTTTCTACAGGATAATGTTGAGTAACTTTTAACTGAAAGCTTCACAGGTCAAATATTTTCGAATAAAATTGTTTTGCTTCGGTAGTTTCGACCCTGCCACTATTTCGATTTTTAGAGTGTTTTTTGGCGGTGATCAGTCCTCTAGAGGAAGCTAGTAACAAAATTAGACATTGCGTTACTACGATTTTTTATGGATGGTTTTAAAAAGCGTTTGTCGAATATTTTTACCAATTACTATAAGCCAATATGGTACATGGTAAAACTGAAAAATCAGCTGCGGTTAATATTGGAGTAGTTGCGAATGGCCTTAAGTGAATATAGACTACCTTCGCAAATGCTAAAAGATTATAAGAGGTTGAGGAAGAAAAATATATATATATATAAACTACTATTTCATCTCAATGTGCCTGAATATTGTTTATTAATTATGACTTAAAACTAAACCTAGAACGTTGTGTTTATAGTACTTAACAAGTTATTGTTTTCATCATGGTAATAACCCAACCCATTGTTCTATTGTAACTGCTAGAGATTAATGTACGAACAGCCTGTAGAAACTATCTGAAATATTGTTCTTTATTTAAAATATTTGCTTCTCAAAAGATCTTTAGGACCTTATCACTTGAGAAGGAAAATATCTAATTTCAATGAATTTGGTTGGGGGAACGTCTACGAGATGTTTATTGATTCGGTTCATTAAGTGGCTAACTAGAAATTAATCGACTTATCTGGATTTCTACCTCACTCTACTTGGTTTTAATGATTATAGACATTTAATACTCCAACATGGTATGTAATGAGGCATAAGTTAATTACATAATATTTCCCGTACTTAAACTTTAGAAGTACTTTCGGTACTTAGCTAAGTAGCGCTTACGTTGGAAAATCACTTTTCAAAAATTTAACAGAAAGTTCTGACTGCTCAGTGTAGAATATTTTCTTTAACTAGAACGTTTCAAACTTAAAGCTGATGAGGAAATCCATCTCTTTAATTTAGTGTACAATTTTCTCTAGTCAGCAGCTACAGTCAATTAAGTTAAACTGTCTTCTTGTTGAAAACTTTTGGTGACCATCACGCGTTCACAATTACCCTTAATTTTTGGTCAATCTAAGTATCTCTTCGGAGTCCAGGGAACTGTATCCTGTGCTTGAAGATTGTCCCCCTACATCTCTCAGCTAACCTTCTTCAGGTATGTGGCGTTTTTCTGCAGATTTCGCCAAAACCATCTCTGTGCTGTTCCTAGAAGAACAACTCGCTTGTTAGAAAATCACGTTGACCAGAAAAACGATGTATTTTGTCAGTATGGGTGAGCAGAAACAACGCACTATTTATTCAATAGAATTTAGTTTGTTAACAAACCATTCGACTTATTACAATTAATATATATATATATATATATATGGCGACTTTATTGTAATTGTAACACGTTTTATTTCAAAAGGCGAAGAACCCATTTGATGATATTTAAAGGTTAACTCATGGCGAGCCGAAAGCCTCCGCCTTGCTTAAGACTATGTAGCGAACTGAACTGCTGTTCCTTCTCTAGGCGTCTCTATCCCCCACCCTTGATACCACGCGGGATTCAAATTAATGCAAGATGCAAGTTAAGCTTCATTTTTCAAGAGGATGAAACCAGTAAATTTCACTTATTTAATTGCTCGTTATGCTAAACGTGGTTTTAACTAATCACTCAGTTCAAGATACAGAGGAAAATTTTAGTCCCGATGGGAATTCATAACTAAGATTTTCTGTCGTTCCTAATCAGACGAGTGACTACTTAAACCTTAGAGCTACCAGAATACTGATCTAAGGTTAATTGAAGGATCTTAATTTTTTCACAACGGTGGCAAATAACGAGCGATTTTCTATTATTCTGTAATTATAAAATCGAATGACTAGTGTTATTATTTTGTTGATGCATATTATAACCTAAGTTAATAATTTTGATGGATAATAAAATCCCTTTAAGGTTATAATTTATTTCTAACTCACAAATATTGGATTTGTCAGTAATTAAACACAAGGGTAACTATGTTATTACGGTCTGTAATTAGTAAAATTAAGCCATCGCTATAATGTATTTAGTTGTTATGCGTAAAACGAAACCAAGGGTTAATTTTAATTGGTACAAAGATAATAACAAACTGACTCAAATAAAATAAAGGATAAAGAAGTATTTTTACGATTCTTTTACCCCTTAAAACAATAGTCTTCTGCCAATCTTTAGTTTATTATTCTCATATACAATAATTGAAACTCGTCAATAAAACCTCTCAACAAACTAAACGTACATAATTTTATAGAATTTCAAAATAGCTTAAATTAATGATTTTATTGCATTTATTACAGGTGTTCATGAAATTTGTCCACTTTTGAAATTATTAATTAAATAAATGTTCAGTTGCCCAACGCTCTTTTTCAAACCTCCACCACCCTAAAACTTGTCCTGAAATATCTCACCATCGTCTCAATTTGTTAAAGAAAATTCAGTCTTTGTATAAAATATTGATTTAATTAGTTATTTAAACCCAGCACATTCGTTCTATGGTTTCAAAATAACGCTTTTCAAATAGCGGGTAAACATCATCGTCTTATTAATAATTATTAAATTTTATTGACAGTTATTTATTTATTTAGTTAAGAGTAGTACAGAAATAAAAGTTGTAAAATGAAATTTTCCAGTGAAAATACATTCTATTCAACCTCGTCAGCTTCCACTCGTGGTAATTACCGTTTTATTCTTCGACTCTCCCTCCGTTTTACTACGAGTTGGACGAACTAAATTACAAAAAACAAATTACAACTCTATTGAGATATAAAGTCTTGACCGTAGTGTCTATCTCGATACGAAAGTAACGACTTAAATCTAACAGCTATCAGAACACAATAAAATAATTACTTTTATCAAATTCTCTGAGTAGTCAGATTGGCTGTGCTACCCTTTACCTACACAGAACACATTTAGAATATCTGGGTTTAAGGGCTGGCTTAAAAAAAACATTATTTTGTTTTCTTCAAATTTGGATATTTCCTTTCTGAGATTGAAGCAGTACCTAGATTTCAAACAAGTTTTGTTTTCCTAAAATACATTAAGATTTGTTAATCCAGGATTAAATACGAAACTCACATTAAATTCCGCGTTGAAGTAATTCCACCAGTTGACTTTGCGACATCCTTGCAGTTAGGAGGGAGAGCGTGTTGTCTCCAGATAAGGTACTTAAGTTCCCTTCTTTTGTACGATTTCTGTTGAAAGATCCCTAAGAACAATCCGATTAAAAGATTAAAATTGTCTTTCGCTGACACAAGGTAATTTGACTTTTAAGTTGAATGCGAGAGCTTTGCCCTCCATTACTACATTACAACTGGAATGACTAATGTAAGATAACATTTTGTTTTTATTTCTTCAGCTTTTGTATAGAGTAATTATGAAATTTGTATTAGAATGTAAATATTCCTGTAGATCTGTAACAGTTTGATCTGGTAGCAACTGTAATGGGCATTTGGTGGTTATGGGGGTGACGGCTCATTGTGGGTCAACCTAACTTAGTCACTACGATTACTTAAATCATGTCCTTGAAATGTTTGACACTTCAATATAATCACTATTTACCTTGTAAGACCACTCACCACCAACCAGCTTTGACAATTAATTGTAAAACAATAGTAATAAAGGAACATAATATGTAATAACTTACTAAATTCACTAGACACACGTAAAGACTAAAGTATATTTTTTTCGGCCTTATCGCTCGAAATTTCCGCAACCGAAGTTTAAACTGATTAAACTGGTTGGCGGGATAACCCAGGACGTTATGAACTACAGTAATTTATCCCCACATTTTATTTAATGAAAATAATTCGGGAAAATAAAAATACGTAACGAAATAATCGGCACGTACAAGCACGTCATGGTCCACCACGTACATTATATTGCTCTTCTGCTAGACTCGCGGTTCTTAGGCCCCATGCCGGACACATCACTAATTTCTGTAGGAGACAAAGATACGCCTTCGTGAGTGGTCGTCTGGCTTCGTGGTACATCGGGGTGACTCGGTAACCATTTGCCGACTTGGCAGCTAAATAGATCCGCGTCACGTGTCACATAGTAATTTTAATAAATTTCTCATTGCGTTTGAACAGTTTTGAAGAAACGTTAAACCGATTTTACAAACACAAAAATCATTTAATATAAACTAAAATAGATATATTCCAAAAAAAATTTAAAATACAACCTGTGATTAAAAAGATTATTTTTTGTTTCATAAATATTTTTAACGATTGTTTTGTTCAAATTTAGACCATAAGGATCTCATAATAGTGTACTGGTCAGTATCTCCTAAATATTTCAATTGAGAGAAGTATAGATAATAAGCGGTGTGAAAACGTTGAACTAACACTCAAATCCACTAAAAATATTCGTCTTAAGAAATATCAGTTCACAATTTTCAAACAAAAAGTGAAAAGCTTCATAGATATTGTATTTAAAAAAAACAAACAAACATTTATATATTTTAACAGTGCCTAATGTTGACTAAAATCATTGGAGCCGATTTTAAATAAATAGTAATTTGTATGTTTGATTACAAATTTGTATATATCCCCGAATTTTGATTGAAGTTCCACGATAATAATATATATGTCAAAATGTTAAATTCGATCAAAGTTTATGAGTGCATTGTACAGACGACAGAAATAATTTTCAAAAAACAAAAAAAATGGACTCAAGGGACGGATATATCCGAATAAAAACTTATGAAATATTTTCCCACACATTTAATAACTTTAACAAAAACACGTTTATGTGAGGAACCAAAACATCTCAGAAAAGACACTGTAATGTCATACTGATACATTAACATGAATTGCAATCATTCAGAATAATACACTGAACTGCAAGTAAAAGGAAATTGTGGAAATACTTGACGAATATAAAAAAATAGTAAATTTACCCTTAACTTCCTAATAAAAAAAGTATATCTTAAAACGAAATTATTTTTGTTCTTTTGTAATTGTCAAATTTATATTATTCTGATTTTTTAAAATATGGAACGAATTAGAATATTTCATCTTTTATTTCTATAGTTGTATGCTTAGTTGTAGTGTTGTGTGTGGAACTAATTCACCCATGAAATTTTACATATTCGCCTTGAATGTGTATCATATTTAATTTTTGGCATAATTTTAAATTCATTTTTAGAATGTATGTTTAACACTGTAAAGGAAAAGAAGTTCTGTAAAGGTAAACCAAAATGTATTACACTTAATAATTAAGGACAACATGTAAAAAAAATGAATACTCTGAATTTGATGCATGAATGATTGATTGTATCAACAGGAATATAAATTACAAATACAGCAAAATGTAATGTTATAGTTGCAATTTGTACGTAAGATACTCAATTGCAGTTTATAGAAAAAAACTTTGTATTCATTATTAAATTTATGTGTATGTTGGTGCAAACAATACAACTATAATTTACTTTATATATTAGTTTATATAATAATTTAAGTGAGATACAATATTTCCATAACTTTAACCTAAAGCTATAGAAAATCTTTAAAGCGTTTAATTTGCTATAATTAAAAAAATATTTTAATTTAAAAAAAAGTATTAATAATATGTAAAAAAACTTGTCAGTCTCTCTCTTTTCAGCTTCACATCAATATTTGCCAATATTTTAAACATAAAGTTGCGCTGAACATTGTCACAAATCCACAGAGACGTGATTCTATACGAATCAATCCCTCTATGGCTGGGATTATACAGAACACTTTAGAATATTTGGATAACACTTTTAATACTTTTCAAGTTACAAAAACTAACTGAATGAAAACTAATTCACTAATTGTTCCCTCAAAACTGAAAGCTCAAAGTTTACCATTGGAAAAGAACAGTTTCATAAGAAAATTGGAAGCATGCTGAGCTCATAACCCATAAATCTATGGGTCGTAACCAAGCTCTGCTACCATCTGTTACCAGCTGGGATTACTATTATTAAATATCAATTGGTTACCCCAATTGTGGTACCAAATGGAACTAAATAACTTTAATAACGTGCTAGGAGTACTCAAAGGCGGGGTCGTATTTCTGCCAAATTTAGTTAGCACAGCCGACGCATCTCTGGTCTTAGAATTATATTACAACTCATAGCCAGCTCTCTTGATGACAAAGTAATACATTTACAACTTTAGTTAATCAGATTTAGTAACTGAATACTAAGGTAATTTTGGTGACGTATGGAGTCTAGTGGTTATGGTTGATTATGTGAGGCGCTAGGACGAGCCAGGCTGTACTCTCTAGGCCCTCCGGGGAAAGAGATGGAAACCATCCTAGACAACCCTATCGGTAGTATCTGTTCCTTCACAAGGATGACGGGTATTACTGAATGGGTGTAGGAAGGAAATTGGGGCGGCAAAAGACCTTTAGGTCGACGCCGGTGAGGCTTCTGAAGGAGGTTATCACAGCCCAGTTTAATAAAAAAAAAATAAATAAATAAAAAAAAAAAAAAATGGTTGATTAACTATTTTAGGTTGTCAGTTGCATAACTAACCGAAAATATTAATTATTTTCGGGCAGTGCACATTAAATAACCTACGGGCTCATATGACCCAACTAAAATTAATTTATGTGTTCTCATAGTGGGGATTTGGTGAATCTTTAAATCAAACACAAAAAGCCGCAATGTAATAAAACACATGTAAGCACTGCTAGACTTTGTGCATGGCCGCGCGTATTGCATGCGCATGTGTAGATTACAACGGAGGTTCTCAAAATTTAAAAAAGGTGAACGCAAGCGGGCGGTATGAGATAAAAGAAAAACTATTTTATAAAATGAAAGGGCACAGTTCCCTACAAAATATGAAATCGTTGATGACATCAATATTTATTTTTAACTTTCAAAAACACATTTTGCATCAAAGAACATCTCCCAATATATTATTTTATTGTTGAACAAGATGAAAATCCTGACTGTTAAGAATGGTAAATCACAACCATAATGTATGAAGCATGCCATACATTGAGTATGCATCTTTTATTTTGTATTCCTGTGCGTTGTGTTGTTCAAGTGCATAGTCGCTCCGATCTATAAACATTGTTGTTTATCAGGCTATACAGTGGCGGTATTTTATTTACAAAAACGCTGTATTAATTGTATATAAAAAACATGCAATAAGCCATATGTATTTCGCATAGAGTTAAAATTAGGTTAAAAATTTTCTAAATTCAAAACACGATTTTATTATTTCAGATTGAATTACAAAGGATTCTGTAACTACATGAATCCCTGTACAAGTGTGCAATAAAACAATGTGAAGAACCAAAACAAGGATAAAAGGACAAAGGATTTAACAGATTTGATATAGGTCCTGTATCTCTACAACACATTGGGGAGTTTAAGATTTGTAGTACAATAACAAAACTTCCCTTGTCTGCAATTGTTGACCAAACTGAACAATAAATCTTTTGGAAGAAACTGTTTGTGTCGACACGAGAGTGTAGAAAAGTAAATTTATCGTCAACTATACAAATAGTTGACTGAATATAGGAAATCGTTTTTTGTTCATAAGAGTTATTTAAATATTCTTAATAGAAGTGGTAATAATATACTTCACACAATTTACTAGACATTTCAGACAAGTTTTACTCGGCGTGAAATGATTCATTGATATATACTTGGTACTGACTTATCTACAAAAATGGTATCAAGATAATTCTAAACGATACCGGTATTATATTATTAATACTATACAAATAAGTCCATACGGTTTACGATACATAAAATAATTAAAAAGTAAACACTTAACTGTACTTTTTTCTTTTAGATATGATTTTAACTCTAATAAAATACTTAATTTCTCTCATAAAGTAAAATAAATAGATTACGTAGATCACTCGAATTTCCTCTATCAAACTAAAAAACTACAACATCATTATAGGATAGTATAGAAGCGAAATAGACAAATAACCCCTTGTGGGTTCTCGTCTCACTTTCCTCCAAGCAAGCAACACAATGGAGATTTAAAAATCCAATGTTAAAGTGACCCTTCCAAGGGATGTTTATTTGTAGTTTTTTTAACCCAATTTAAAATAGAGCAAAGTAAGTATTTCGGAACTTATATAGTGGTAAAACTTATTTTACTTATTTATAGAATCGTATTTACAAATGAATTATTTTGAACATAAATCATTATTTCTTTTTATTTGTGATGTATGTCTCTTTTTATTATCTGTAATTTTTTATTATTATTTAGTTGTGTTATTTAGGGGTATTGTGTGTGCTTCAATATATGAATTATACAGTGTGTCTCACAAAGAGGTAGGTGCATTTTATTTTATACTAATTCTTATTTCTCAACAGATTCTTTTGAAAGTTTACATACTTTTTAGTAACGTTACCAACAATGTCGTGTAAAGATGTCAACACACTGGTGTTTATGAAAACAAAAGGAAGGAACACAGATAACAGACTTTGAAACAAAATATCAATTTTGTTACGTTTGTAAAACGTAATTTGATACAAACAAAATTTTTCTTTAAAAAAACTTAAACTAATTATTTGTTTACAAAAAGAAGAAAAGAACATACAATGAAGATCGCCAGCCGTTGAATACTATAATAGCGTCCGGGTTTAAAAAGGACAAAAGTTGTACAAGAGATATCTGATACGAAATATGAAAGAGAGGGATCTAATCCAAGACAACATGATTAAACGTGTAGATCCAGCTGGGTGACAAACTCGTAACCGTACCATAAAATGATTTTTCAGAGCTTGTTGATTGTATTTTTAAAATATTTACCGGAATACACTATTAATTATTAATTTATTTTAATTCTGCTCATGATTTGTTGTTCTATATTACCCTTCATTCTACCCGTTTGAAAATCCAAAAGTCATAACCATCATAACTATACTCGTATAATCTAATCACTAATCTAATTTTGGTGTTATAATTATCATAAAACACTTATGTCTCAATATTGTATATGATAAATGCTAAACCAAGGTACCAATTAAAAATGTCTCCTCACAAACGCGTTGATAAGTCCACTGGACTGATATGAAACGGATGGAAGGCTTATTATATGCACATATTGTAAATATCGGTAAATCGCTACTACCCAATATGTACAACACCGTGTTTATAATTTAGTTGTGGTTCTTCAGATACATTTTTTGTCTACTGTATATGAAAACAAATAATTAAATGACCAAAAGTAACGTTAAATTGCATCTGGTTAAATTGTGTTATAGAAACAACGTAATTAGTAATTTCAGGTAAATAGTTTTTTTTAACCCGTTCTTTTGTCAACATAACTCAATATTTTTTTTTTTTAATATGTAGGGATGATCCTGGATGGAAAAGTTATCAATGGTAGAAAAAACACTGAAACGTGATTGTAGAACGTCATAAAACTTTGTTTACTTTGTAATTTAAAAAATACAATTGTAACATTAGTAGTCCATGTTACGTTTATAATGTATCATGCTCCTTTACATACTCAATGTATTTATTCAAAAACCATGCACGCAGCGCCGATATAGGGGAAACCGATTGAGGAACAAACTATCATCAGTGCAAAGTTTTGTAGCCGTATGGATTGTATCATCCTAAAGTACGTTAATGGTAAGTTCAGTGCTGTAGTTGTGCTCATAAACCTACTAGCTACAGAGAGAATGGGAACGTATCAGCATCTAAACGTCCACGCTCTCGGCGATCAATGAGAGAGGGATAAAGATACCGTAAAGAAGAATACGTGGAAAATACTTCACCATAGATGATAGAAAATGTGGTCAAATAGTTAACCGGACGAAGGACGCACCGGCTCATTCTCAAACCGAGAAAGGGGCAATCTATCCTTATCCAAAAACCTAATAATCAGAGTATACAAAGTTCGTTACAGGTTATCAAAATATTTAACTTAGCCATATGCTTCTTCTAATTCAAAAATAAAAATAAAACTTTCTCCCCCTTTTACGTCTACGAACACACTATCCAACATACGAAAATTGCTAATTAGGAGACGAAAGCGTTAAGCACACTTTTTTCTCGTAAACAGTTAAAATGGACGCGAGAAATGCTGTAGGAGGCTAGGCGTGAAAATCTCCACTCATAATAGAATGGATATTTGGGCTGGCGATGCTCGAGTCCAAAGAAAAATGTGATATTGTAAAGAGCTTGGTGTGGACAATTTTAAAACAGAAACCAAACCGATGAATGGATAATAAACAAAACATGAAAAGCAGCTAATAATTACCTGAAGGAATTGATGAGACAAAATTTTATGGCACAGATGATATTGTATTTTAAAACCTATTTTCTAAATATACGACTTTAAATTGGTTTTTGAGTTTTTAGAACAAGAAATAATCACTAAAACTAAAATTAGGGTAATAAAGTGGGCTGCAGTACTACAAGATTACTTCACTGTAGTAAATTTGATAGACAACTAATTGTTTGTTGCAAACGTTTTCAAAAATACTCAATAGTTTCTTTGTTCGTTTCATCGTTTTACCGTGTACATGTTCCTTACATTTGAAGATTGTATGTTCCACAAGTGTTTCTTATTAAACTGATTACCGTCATGGTGGAGATCACAGAAACTTATTTCAGATCACAAATTAATTAACACTCTAAAGAAAACCTAATCCAGATGTACAGTTAGGAAAAAACAAAATGCATTACATTTGATAATTAATTACAACATTTCAAAGAAGTAAATACTCTAAATTTACTCCACGAATAATTGATTCTATCAAAAGGAATATTAATTACAAGTGCAGCAAAGTGTAATACCATCATTTCAATTTAAATTTAAAGGATTGAACTGCAATTTGTGGGCGGTTTTCTGAAAGAGAATTGAAATTGACATATTTATATTATACAAAAATATATAAATGATGTAAAATAAGTCTGATACTCAAGCAATATTTGTAGAATCCTGTAAAGTGAAAATGTTAAATGTTTAAAAACGAATACCAAAACACTTATAATCTTTTAGTTTTTATATGTTAAAATTTTTGCCGGCATAAAATGGAATAATATATATCTAGCAAATAATATAGAGTGAAGAAGTCGTGGAAGATTTCAACTACAGTAAAAACTCTCTAATCTGGATTAATGTGGCGCCGGCCGATCCGGATATCGAAAAATCCGGATCTCGGGGTGGCTATTTTTATATAGTTAAAGTGGTTTTAAACGTGAACAAAACGTAGAAAATATACGTTTTTAGCGCTAAAACGCGTTGCACTTACGATAATTTGTAGCTTTACCACAGTATTCTAAAAATTAACTATGGTTTTTCAAATTATGTATTATATAGACGTTACATTTTAACTGTACTATTATGTAATTTGCCGTAGTTTGCCGGTACGGTAACCGGTAACAAAAGTACCAAAAACAACAAACGGTAGGTTAATTAAATAAATATTACAATAGCTATGTTTAAAATTCTATTTATTTTAAGCTGAATAAGGTTCAGCATAAAGTACACAAACAACAATTAATTAGGTCTACAGTGTTAACTAAAAATATCAAACGAAAAATGAAGATTAGAAAATAAAACAGTACAATAAATACGTACAGGATTGTACATGTGAAATTTTGATGAACGTATGATAAATGATAGTTTTCATTACAGCACAGTAATTTGTACTCACGTCAGTTTTTATTAAAAAAAGATGTAATGGTAGCTTGCTTGGCTTATTGAACACACTTCTTAGATGTAATATCTACTAAAAAGAAGGAGATCGGCCGGTGAGGATTCTTCTTGTTCTTCCACGTAGTCTATCAGATGTTCAAGTGCTTGAAAAGCTTCGCAATGAGTCATGATTTGTTTACGCACACCCCTACCGCTTTCTTAGACATTCTTGGAATCAGAACCGCACTACTGCCCAGTGCCCAGCTCAAAAACATCGTTCACTACTATTCAGCCCGAAATTATTATTTTTATTATTTTTTATACGATGGCATACGACGGCCGGATATCGGAGTTTCCGGATATCAGAGATCCGGATCAGAGAGTGTTTACTGTACTTTAGTAACTACAAGTTGATTGGCTCATTTAAATAAAAGTCTTCATTGCCCAAATTTTTGGAACATTTTTCTTGTTGTATAAAGGTAAACAAGCTCTCGGTGATCATTACCTTGAAAAGAGCATAAAATAAATATCCATAGTCATGGAATACGCTAATGACGCCAGGATCAGAATAGAACAAAAGTTGGACAAGAGGGACTTGATCTCTCCAAAAGTACTTCTTTGAATAGAACACTGTGTTTCATTTTCATTTTTAAGTTACGAAAATCCTAAAATGAGTGAATGATATGAACATTTTCAAAAATTGCAAAACGAAAAAATAATTATCGTAAGATAATATAGAAATACAGTCGAGTTAGAAATAAAAATGTAATTTTTTTAAAAATAAATAAACGGAAGCCCTTTTCCAATCTGGTCGTACAGTGAAGTGAATTGATAAAATTAACTGGAGCTTAGTCTCTAACGCCTATCAATCACTATGGCTGTACATTCCAGTGCTCCAAACAAGTCGAAATACTTCACATGATTTGTAGCGTGATTTCAAACCGAGTTTGTTTTGCACTTTTATTATTGTGTCTCATTTAATTTGAAAATAAAAGGACTGAAAAGCTGGGAAAAGTTTTTTTACTAAATCCATGTCATAAAATTGTTTTATGTTATTCTTATACCACTCTACGTTGAACAATAAGTGCTTTCTAAATTTAGGACAAAATAAATAGCACCTCAACACCATAAATAAAGGTTCTGGTCCCAAAAAAATAATCTTTTACTTTAAAAAGAATATTTTTCTAATCCCTAAGACTCTAATAACAATTTAAACAAACATTAACAATAAATCACCAGTAATGCAATATCTTTTAAATTGTTAAATTCAGTTTTTAAAATTTTAGGAAAGATCTGAATTAATTATAATTTCTTAATATTTTTCGTACAAAACTACTATACTGTTGACACACAGAAAGACCTAAAAATCTACAGTAAATGTGATACTACTATTTTAAAACGTACAAAACAATACATTATAAAATTTACAATTGGTTTAATTCCGTGTAAACGGATTCTAATTAACTACATTAACTTCTACTTACGCAAAACATTTGTTTAATGCAAGTCCTCTTTAAGTTTTAACACAGGTTGCAAATGCATGGTTCAGTTACGAAAATATTGTCTTGGGTGGCAATCCAATCCACGACTTTAAAGTCATTCTTGAATTACAGGAGCAACGACTTAAATCATGTGGCTACCGGAACACGTAGGGAGAGTTACGTTTTACCAATATTTGTATAGTCGTGAGGTTGCCTATTTCACACTATCATAACGTATTTAATTTGTATATTTTCTGACTAATCGAAAGTTAAAATGAGTTACTTTACGATTCAAGGTTCAATAACTTTCAAGGAGAAGTAATTTACATTTAGTGTTACCATAACCTAACTGCATTAATATAAATAATCAATTACGACATTTCAAGAAGTAAATATTCTGCATAAAATGCAAGAACTTAAGATTGTTTCAAAGAGAATATTAAACACTTTTCCAGTTTAGAAGTGGGTAATAAGTGAAGCAAATCAAAATTTAAACATTACTATTTAAATGTAAACGACTAAATTGCAATTGAGAATTGCAATTTGACAGATATTTTCTAACTGGAGCCTTAAATTGTCGTTATTATTATTGTCTTTATTCTTTATAGTTTATATAAAATTGTACATGTATTTGTGTGTTAGAATAATTTAAAATCCTTAAATTAAAAATGAGGGCACAAAATAACTGTGACACACAATTGTTTCGTGAAACACCACACGCGTGTTCTTGAAGATGTTTGAATATACGAGAAGCCTCAGCTAATTAGATAACTTGCTCCTGGTTTTTAGCCCTGAGTTCTTTCCTTATATTACAAGTTTTAGATTTATTACTCCTAGGACGCCAGTCTATGTTCGCCCTTTTTCTTATTTCTCTTGGTTTAGAGTTTTTCACTTGTTAACAAGAGTTGTTCCATAGTCTCGGAATGTCGTCAATGAGATTTAATACAGACAAATAATGTCACACTTTCGAATATCAATGACGTGAGAAATAAATCCTTATCCAAAAACTTTATAACCAGAATATACAAAGTTCGTTACAGGCTATCAAAATATTAAATTTAGCCATATCCTTCTTCTAATTCAAAAACAAAGATAAAACTTCTCTCCCTTTTACTTCTACGAACTCCGATAAGAAAGTTTCGAGATACAAATCCCTTTAGAACCTATGTGGGATTAAAGTAATCTGAAAGATTTGTCCACATACACATTGCTCTTATCTAGATTGGGTGGGGGATCATATTTTGAAACAGATTTTGATAAATAATACGCTTTCTTCAAAACCACTTAACGTTTTATTTGAATAAACGAACAACTATATCTGAACTCCTCAACTTAGCCCTACTGTTTCAAATCACACCCTACAACAAATCACTGTTTATTTAAGTCACCGCTACCGATTTACTAGTAATCTCACTATGAATCACTACAAAACTATTGTTTTAGGTCACTGTCCTCCTTTGTCAACCACGAGTTTCTCCTCCCTTTTTAAATTTCGTTGTTAAACATACTTATTACAATCTGTTTTTTTTTTTTTTTTTTTTTTTTTTTTTTTTTTTTTTTTTTTAAATAAACTGATGATGCCTAACGTCGAAATATATTAAGTTTATTAATGAATTTGAACTTGAAATAAGTTTGTGAGATATTTGTTAATTTGGAAAATAATGCAAACGCGTAATCAGTTTGACTAAGAAACACTTGCTGATAATACACTGTATAAAACATATAGACTTACAACTAGAGAGTGATAGAAGAAATTGAGTATGCAAATAATACAAATTTCCTTCAACGTGTAGACCAAACTGCCCAAACGTTATTTATTTATATATACAGTAATAGTTTGACTTGCTCTGTAAAAACATTTTTTCCTAAATAGCATAACAATAGTTAATGATGTTTGATCACATTTGCGTAACAAAAACACAAATTAACTTACAAACAAAGTGGTAATTGGTGGAATTAAAACAGGGAAACAAGACAGCTTCTTTAATTATATTCAAGGTCATGTACCAAATCAAAACTGTATTAGTATTAACTTTAATCAATATATGTTCACACTGTGTTAGGTACCACCTTTTAAATGATTACTAATATAGTTGTTGTGGGGATATTCATTTAACTATATCAATATAAAACTATTGTTATATACATGATTAAAATTCGCTAAGGGGCCCAATATTGTGAATCCGAGAGCCACAGTTGGAATTTCATATTGTCTTGGGTTAATCCTTCTATTTCGTTTTTCATGTAATGTCTCTCTTTACGAACTGTTGTTTTCTCTCGAGGTCAAGGCTTTTATGATATTCGAGGGCTAGGATTATGTCTTTTACTTTATTTTCTATTTTTTTCATTTTATTTTTATAAGGCGAATATGATCGAGAGGTTTTCCGGTTTTGAATAAGAAGGGAGGAATGGAAAAATGCTGATCTATGGAAGCTAAACACTAAGCATCTCACAACCGATTTCGGTAATATCTTCAAATATAACATTGGCTCTGACATGGGCATGTCTTCGAAATTGTGAATATTATTTTGTTACTTTCTGAAATAATTTTTAGAAAACCAAAAATGTATGTAGGTCTACTTTTTTCCAACGATTAAATTACTGTACCAAATTCGTTTTGAATGAATGTAAATTAGATTAACCGTTCAAGGTATTTTGACTGCCCTGATTGATATATTGACTAAATGATCCATTACCACTAAAATCATAATTGTTTACGAATAGAAAAATATGTTTTCACTTAAAACAAAGTAAACAAAAACAAAATCTTATCCTAACCCTGACTATTTCGACTAAGTCAACTACTGTTTAATTAATGTAGGCCCTCCTCTCGCCAAGCAACATTAGAAAACACTAAACAGCACAGAAAAAATCTCCGTTCTGGAAGTTATTTGAGCACAAAGTTGATACTTCTAATGGAATATAGACGACGTAGACCACATGTCTACCATAGAACCTATTAATAGTTACACTTATAAAACCATTTAAACCTAGTGGGCAGATTCCATATCATTCGCCTTAATTATATTTCTAGACTAAAAACACCATTAAAGAGATGTTTATTTTCATTTTATTTTTATTTATTTATTTTTTCATTTTTTATAACGTGTTGGTAACCGAGAAGTTATTCCCCTCTATAAGAAGGAAATAACTTGGATTTAAATAATCCGCATTTTTACATTATTAAATTTGTTGTCTATATATATAAAGTAAATTTGTTGTAATCCAATTTCGTTCTAAAGTTTTACAATTTCATTTTACCAATAAATCAAAGTTTTTGACATCGATACAAGTTTTTAAATACTTTTATTTCATTTCCCTTTTCTTCGGGGCTAATATAAAAACTAAACTATCCGATATTTTTATGATTCATTTTGAAATTGCAGTTTCAAATTACTATTTGTTCTCCTATTTTGGAGTGTGACAGTAGAGACATTTATCCATTTTTCTTTTATCAACAGACTCTGTTTTTTTTCTTTTTTTTTTTTTTCTTTTCTGTTTATTAGAGGAAATACAGAAATTACCTATTTAAATACCGTGAGAGTAATGTATCTTAAAACTATTTTAAAAGTAATTATTTTTTCTTGTAAAAGTAAATCTAAAAGTAAATGACGTTTAAAATTCATAATTCATCTAAAATTATTGGATGTTTTAATCAATCACTTAACTTTTTCTACGTTGCGTATGTTTTAGAAAATAAATTATTAACTTTAGTTTCTCGAACTTAAAGCAGATAATTTTTTTATCTCAATAATATAGTATATGTTGTTTCGAGCGAGCGAATCGAGCTGAGATTCTTTGGTAACCAGTAGCTTATGGGAGTTACATAGTTTCAACCGATTCCATCTTCGTTGCTTCTATATTTTCACAAATCTCTATAATGAAATATTAGGACAAAGGAATTAACAGATTTGAAATTGAACATTGGGGAATTTAAGATTTGTAGCGGAATAATTAAACAGCCCTTACCTGCAAATTTTGATCAAATCGAGAAATTAATCTTCAGGAAGGAACTGTTGATCAGTACACGAGAGTGTGTTCTATAGGAAGGTAAATTTACTATCAAACGCTAATAAGATTGTATATATATAAAAAAAATATTGCTGGTCAAAAGTCTATTTATGTTCTTGGGAACTTTGAAACATTGTATGATTATATTAAATATTATGTTGTATTATTACGTATTAAAATTAAGTTTAATTAGTTAGACCTACGTAGATCTATATGAGGATGATAAATACAATTTAAGAAATGGATATAATGGATAAATATCCAAATAGGAAAAATTCCGGTCCATTTCAAAATTTCAAACACATTCATGTAACTGCAAAACAAACAGTCACGCTTCAATAGAAGTGAAGTATTTCAATTTGGACTCGTTTGGAGTAGAGAGGTATATAAAGTATATACAGCTTTTGTGATTGATAGGCGTTTATACGAGTATGTTCCAGTTAGTTTGTATCACATCAGTTCACTTCAGTGTAGGGCCAGATTGAAAAGGGGAATCCTTTTATTTAGATTCAGAAACCCATAGTTGTATTTCACTCTGTGACTGTATTGTCGTAAAATAGTCTTATAATATCCTCAGTCACTTAAATAGGAAGTTAAATAGTCAATCGATTTTTATTCAGTCATTTTTTGTAATGTGGTAGACTTAAAAGATCAGATTATAAGTAAACTAAATTGAATAGCCAGAGAGGATTTGAGTTGTAAATTTGTGTGGAATGACGTATCTCTGTTACAATACTCAGTGCGTGACTTTATGTTTTAAACGATATGCATAATGAACACATATAGTCCAAAGAGGCATAAACAAATAATTTATTCAAATATTAATCATAATATAATCTTGAGTGAAGATAAAACATATTTTTAATTACAAACATTACAACACATTTTACTTAACTTAAAAATATTGATTTTTTTATAGTTTTATATTAAAGTTATAGATATTATATATATTACCTAAATAATATAAAAAGGAAATTAAAGTGGAATTATAGGAAATTTTACTTGCAATGTTTTTAAGCGATTAGTAGTGTAGTTGTGTGGGTATATAGATTTAAAACTATATAAGTACAACATAACTTATCTCGAATAAGATTGAAATTTCCGTAGGACCCACTATACGGGAGTGACAAACCCAAAAGTACCTAGCTGGATCTACAGCTTTTTTCATGTAGTCTTGGGTTAAATCCCTTTCTTTCATCTTTCCAATG